>WJFF01000022.1:44896-59684 GCA_011800825.1 Fonsecaea pugnacius | reverse complement strand
ATCCTGTAGAGGTCTTCTGGAAAAAATAAATCTCACCATAAAGCCCCATATTCTTCGCAAACGAGACGGCCACCGCAGCCTCCAAACCCAGCTCGTTGACGAAATGGCGGATGGCAAATGCGTCCTCGTCGAAATCCCCCGATCGGAATCCCAGGTACGCGGCGTCGAAGAGCGGGAAGAGTCTTCTCTCTTTCACCACGGCCCCGATCTCCCGCCACTGCTCCTTTGTCGGGTCACAGCCCGTCGGGTTGTGGGCGCACGCGTGGAGGAGGATGACCGAGTTCGGCTCGGCGGAGCGCAGAGCCTCCAGGTACGACGTTATATCCAGCGTCTTGGTGTCTGGGTGGTAGTATCGGAACGTGCGGACTTGGTAGCCCAGTGATGAGAAGACGAGATGGTGATTCGACCATGTCGGTTCTGGGACCAGGACTTGACGAGTCAGCAAACTGTAGTTCCCGATCAGGGAGCCCGCGAGATGTAGGCTGCCGGTGCCAGAGAGGCTCTGGGAGCTGGCTATCTATGAGGCCTAATCAGCACAGCACAGCATCTTGGGTAAATTGATTCTGGACGTACTCGATGTCGCAGTCCGTTGTACGCTCCTGACCCAAAGACGAGTTCCGCGACCGCGCTCCGAAACTCTGGCAGTCCCAGGATAGGCAGATACTCGTGGTCCAGACTCGGACCAGCCAGTCTCCTCCGCGCTCGACGTACCGCAGGGAGGACCCAAGGCAGGCCATTCTCGTCACGATAGCTTCCTTGTCCGAGGTTGACTTTGACAGGGGTTGGGTCGTCGTTGTACTTCGCCGTGAGGGCGAAGATGGCGTCTTTGGGAATCCGCGGTGCGGGCTCGAAGAACGACATGCCTCGTGAAAGCGCGCGGATGGACAGAGGGAGACTCGTGCGCATCTGCGAGAGTAACAGAGAGTGTGACAGTTCTCCTCCTTCAGCGTCCGAAATTGAAGAGATGCAGGTTCCTTGCCCTGCTTTCAGCCTTGATCAAGCCAGGGAGCGTCGCCGGACCGCGAGACCAATGTCGTGATGGACATCTTTAAGACCGGACAGACACGGTGAACAATGCGGTTGATTGCGAAACATGATGCCCTCTGAGCGTGTTGCCCGTGGATTGATTCGAAATGATTACGGCAGAGGCGCCCGATCGTTCGAAGTCCGGCCTCAGTTCCCGGTTAAAGGAGTTTGTATCGGATGCAGTGGCCGATGTCCGATAGCCGATGGATGGATTGATTGAGATCGGATTCAGCCGAATCGCGATGCGGCGAGACGGTACATGGGCGATAACAACTTGTCCAAGACCTGGAAAACTACCATAATACCTAGGTACAATAATGAGCAGCTACTGCGGTGTCAATGTGCAGGGTTCTAGATGCATTTGCCATCCTTTGATCTCGGCCATTACGACGCTATCTCGGCCATCTGGATCTGTATCTTCTGTAGATACCCAGTACTAGGCACCTAGTACCTGAGAGTGCCTGAAAGACACTATGGGAGTTACAAGGTTGGAGAGCATCCTTACGATGAACGAATACATAAGATCGAGATGTCTATTCCCTCGTCAGATCAATCCTACTTCATAGAGCGAAGGACCTCTGCATACAAGATGTCGGACTCTCTGCGCGCTGTCCTCGCACTATATCTAGAGTTCTGCGAGAGAACCCGCGTGATGCCATCGACCTCATCCGGTGGTCTTGAGCTCGGAAAGGTGTCTGTCGCCTTACTGTTGTAGATCTCCTCCATGTGCTTCTCGACTCCTTTGTCCGTGCTTGACGCCCATGAGCCGAGATGTCCTGGTATCCACGACTCCCGACGCACCGCTGCTTGCGTCTGTCCAGCGAGGGAGCTTGCGTCAATGATTTCCAAATTCATCGATCTGTCCATGGAATCTCGCTGCACCAGGTCCACTAGCTTGGAGAGGATATTCAACTCGAGCTTCAGCTTGACACTGTAGACGAAGCCTTTGGTACTTTCTTGGTAGAGCTGGAGACGCTTGTACTGTAGCATGACCAGCGCCGTCTGGGAGATTGTCAGTCATAGATATAGTCTGGACTCTTTGATAGCTTACATCCATGCAGATGATCATGACATTGATGGTCAGAAGCTGCCAGATCATACTCCGAGTGTTTTCCTTGGAGATGACTCTGAGCAAAGCCATGGTCTTCCACACGTAGAGCCCGGAAATAATCAGCTCCTGGAGGGTGATGATTGTCATCTGAATATGCTCCATGTAAAAGTACGCTTGGTCAAACTTTGGATTGGGTGAATATGCGTGGCCCCAGTCCAGAATCACCGTGGGGCCTTCGATGAACACACTGGTGACAATAATCATCCACTTCACGGCCCTCAGAATATTGACATTGTCGAGGATCAATCCCAATCGCGAGTACAGGACAAGAGATTGGCAGGTAATCATGCACAACCATCCCGAGTCGAGTAGGAGCCCACTCAGCCAAAAGTCGCAGATGTCAAAGTAACTCAGCGTCATCCCCAACGTGTACGAGACGACGCCATAATTGCAGATACTCAAGCTCCAGAAATATAGGCCTGTCTTTCTCTTGAAGGTGGTCAAAATCAGAAGCACCATTTCCAGTGAGTTGTAGAAGGCCAATGCGATGGAAAGGGTGACGATAACGGAGGTGGCTGTATATTGGCCATCGAACGGCCTTTTCCTCACGGCGTTCTGGTAGTAATTGTCAGAGGACATATCTGGAGGTAGCAATGAGCTATCTTGGAAGCATGGCGTCTGGCATTTGTCGTTGCTGCTGTCAACTAGCAGGTACAGGACCTCGTTGTCGGAAGGCGATAGCAGCGATAGCAAACTCTTGTGGAAGAATATTGGCGTTGGAAAAGGTGCGACCAGCAGGATGGGGCCCCCCGTAGCCTCTGAGAGATAGGCATGCTTTGCGCCAGCGGGTTGAAGAAAAGTCGACAAGTGCTTGAGTGGTGAATGGTGAGTGGTGAGTGGGTTCATCTCCGCCTTGGACCTTGGGATCCACGGATCCTCTTCGCCCCTCCCCCACGTTTCGCCACCTGCGTTCAGCTGGGACTCGGCGCAGTCCAGAGAAGCGGAGGCCCAGATTTGATATCACACACCATGACACTCGCCCAACCATCGTGACTAACAAGAACAGGCATACCCTGCACTCTCGCCTGGGGTAGCAGCAAATCGCACCCGTTCAATGACGTTCTGATCGCAGTGGCTCAGAGTCATCGGACGAGTTCCCGAGTGATCAACACTCCACAAGGCGGCCTTGCCTAGGTTTCTTCTGTCAAGGTCAGCTCGACATTTGGAGGTCCCAAGCACATCTTGATGAAATGCCGTGTCTCCAGCCTCTCCCCCTCTCGCCTTGTTTTCGCTTCTACCACCCTTTGCGATAAGCTAAGGGGTGCTTCAAGATGCCACTGGTCCTGAAGAATGTCTGATAAGTCATATGCTTAGATGGCTCTGTACCAAAGACATCTCTGCTAGGAGGTATCAACGCTGATCTACGATCAGCAACCAGAGCTGGATCCCTTCTCCGTATCAGCTGTTCACCGGTTTCTGCGGTCAGAAGGACCGGGTACACCTCCGAGTTCTCAGAGGTTGCTAACGACTGGTGCCCAGTCTGTGCTTGAGCCAAAGGAGACCTAGTCTGGCACGCGGATTTATTCCTCACCCGCTTCCAACATCCAGTATTGGGTTAGGTGTATGACGGGTGTTGCACCTCGAGATATCGGAGGGGATCCCGACAGCGCTAGACCCCGGATTTCGCAGAATTGGTCGGGCTTTCTGACACCAATGATAGCAGACAACTGATGTTCCCCGCGACAACCAGAGGGCCAAAGGCAAAAGACTATAACTATGGCATCGTGGCACATCCCTGGATGGAGTATTCTGACCCATCGTTGGAAGACAGCTGTTCAAGCCCGACTCCTGCTATTTCTCCAAAATGAATCAAGAGAAGATTGACGACAAATCCCTAGGTGCTCAAGAGGATGAGTATCGCTCGTATAGCGTGGACGAAGGGGGACGCCGCCTCTCTATAACTGGACGACGGGTCTCTATCGTTGATGACGTCTTTGGGGAGATTGTTGAAGGTGGTCCGAATTACCGCAATGTCCGTGCTTTCCAGAAACATATCCCGCACAAGACTGACGATTCTCTCTAGGTCGGTTGGCTGGGAACGGCCATTCTCATGATGAAGACTCAGATTGGTCTCGGGGTCCTGTCGATTCCAGCAGTTTTCGACGTCCTCGGCATGGTCCCTGGCATTATATGCCTGATAACGATTGCTGTCATCACGACATGGTCGGACTATATTGTCGGTGTTTTCAAGCTTCGCCACCGCTCTGTCTATAGCATCGACGATGTTGGCTACCTGTTGTTTGGCCGTGTCGGGCGCGAGATTTTTGGTCTGGCATTCGTGCTTTGTGAGTACATCTATCCAGTAATAGTTCTCCTCCTGACATTATACAGACTGGATCTTCGTCGCTGGTGCTGGCATGCTCGGCATCTCGATTGGCTTGAATGCAGTGTCGACACACGGAGCATGTACTGCTGTTTTTGTCGCTGTCGCTGCGATAATCGGATTCTGCCTCTCCAGTATTCAGACACTGAGCAAGATATCGTGGCTTGCTTGGGTGGGAGTGATATGCATCTTGACTGCAAGTATGTAATTTGTGGAAGATATGTCAAGAAGACGCTGACCTTGGATAGTTTTCACCGTCACCATCGCTGTTGGTGTACAGGATCGCCCTGCCGATGCACCTACTGAAGGTGTGTTTGTGTCAGATTACAAGATCACGAACAATCCGTCCTTCACCGACGCAATCTCGGCTTGTTCGTCCCTGGTTTTCGCTTATGCCGGCACACCAGCTTTCTTTTCGATTGTTTCTGAAATGCGAGACCCTCGACAGTATACACGGTCCCTCATTATCTGCCAGAGTGTCGTCACGGCAACATACATCACCATCGGGGTGGTGGTCTATTATTATGCCGGCTCATATGTGGCTTCTCCTGCTCTCGGATCAGCTGGTGCTCTGCTCAAAAAGGTTGCCTATGGTTTCGCTCTCCCAGGCCTGATTGTTACAACAACTCTGGTCATCCACTTACCGGCCAAGTATATTTTTGTGCGACTTTTGCGTGGCACTCATCACCTCACTGAAGGCACTGCCAGACACTGGATTACCTGGCTAGGCTGCACAGGTGGGAATGCCATCATCGCCTATATTATTGCAAGCGCCATTCCCGTCTTCGGTGGCCTTGTGTCCCTCATTGGCGCTTTACTCGGAACTCTCATGTCGTTCCAGCCTATGGGTTGTATGTGGTTATACGACAACTGGGGCAAATTCAAGGCCGAGCGGACAACCAAACTGACTCTAATGGTCTGCTGGAGTGTTTTTGTGATTGTATCAGGAACCTTCTTGATGATTGGGGGCACCTATGGGTCAGTCGTTGGCATCATTGACTCATACAAGGCCTCTGGTGGCTCTGCCGCATGGTCATGTGCTGACAACTCGAACTCGGTATGAGATTTCTCGATGCCAGAGGACTTTGGGCTTGTGAAGGATGTATCAAAGCGATCTAGGACATTCGTTAGCACTTGGGTCTGGGTTTCTTCACCGAGAATGCTCGACCACGTTGGCCATATAGTCGTTGCGTTAGCCATAAAGCTGAGTTCAACTGTCTCATCCTCCAGTTTTGGTCTGCATTTGGTAGAATGTGCCAGGAGACGTGACTCGTCGTGACCCATGAAGAATTTGGCGTAGAATAAATAGCCAAAAGTGCAGACAAGAATAGATCAAAATTATATTCATAAAGGCAAGACTGGTACCGAGTAGATACTCCTCGTTCCCAAGGGCGCTATCTCTCTCGGGTGATCGACTCGCCGGCCCACATAAACTAGGGTTCGGAATAGGGCGACATCACCTGAAGCCCACCAGCCACAGGCAGCAACAGGCCTGGAGACTAGCCACTGGTGACCCTGCCAGCACTGTTTCAGCTTGGCAACCTGACAGACATCTAATCCACCTGGCAGCAACCGTACGCGATGCCGTTGAGTGTTTCCTGCAGTCTCGCATCTACGGAAGACAGCACATCCCACAGCCGGATCGAAACTGTATGCACTGATGCACTTGGACTACAGATAGTCCCAGACACGCTCTGGGACCCACGAATCTCCAAGCCCTTCCCTCAAAGCCGACTCCTCCCGCCAACATGTCGAGTAGAGTCAGCGCACACGGCTCGGTGGGCATGCCGCGGATCCAGGATGTCCTTCGCACACCCGAAGATCTCGAAAAGATCACAAGCTTAAAGGCAGAAATCAATCGCAAAAAGGGGGATGTGGATGCCAGATTAAGAGAAGGATTGCAGGATCATCTGGACACTACGCAAAATGGCATGTCAACCCTATCCGAAGGGCAGAAACTGGTCGGGCAAATCAAGGAAGAGATGAAGAGCATCTACGATCTCTGCGAGCAGGCTCAGGCTATCCGCAAGAATTTCCCTCAGTTGGACTATCTCGCAAGAGTACACCGGAATTTCGAGGCCACCCGTGCAATGCAGGCAGGTCTCGACAGCTTCGAAAGAGATTGCTCGTACGTCCAGAAGCTCCTAGAACAAGACGAGAACGATCTGTACAGACAGCCAAATCTCCTGGAAGCCTACATGCGCTTGACACGACTGCGGGACTTTCGAGACGAAGCGTTGGATCAGATTCGGCGAGCAAGAGACTCGAGTCTGGAACAGACACTGCTCGATTGGTTTCAACAGCTAGACAACATCGTTGAGCTCTTCGATGAGCATATTGGATTCATTTGCATGAACCTTATCGACCTGGTTCAACGTGCTGATGACACCAGCATTATCGTAAGGTTAGCCATCGTGCTTGCTTCCGAGGAGAAGAACGACGATCGCGTTCGAGCACTCCAAGACGCCCAGAAGGACCATCAAGATCTTGTGAGCAAGTTTACATCTTTTAACATCGGACCCAAAGCGACACGTGGATACAAAGAGAAATTCATGCAGGCTATCGAAAATGTCGCAGAGGGCAAATTCATCCAGACGCGGCAGGAGTTTCAAGAAGATCCTTCCAAACTTAAGAGTCAAACTAGGTGGTTCTTTGAAGACATTAACGCTGTCAAACAAGGAATGCAGAAACTTTTCCCTAGAAAGTGGAAGATCTTCAACACATACGTGGATATCTACCACAAGCAGATGCACGACTTTCTCATGTCTTTTGTGGACGCCGAAGATCTCCGACCTCCACAGATGTTAGGCATTGTCCACTTCATCGATGATTATTACAAGAGAATGAACAAGCTGGGCGTCTCACAGGCTCAGCTGAAACCACATGTTCTGGATTCCCGGGAAGGTGACCTTATCCGCGACTACAGAAACATCATCACTAAAGCCCTCAACTCTTGGATCGATCGAATGTACGTCACCGACAGAAAGAATTTCATGTCCAAAGCGTCAGACGCCATCGAACAGGATCCAGACGGGCATTTCAGAACCAAAACGCTTGGCGATATGTGGCGTATGCTGCATGAGCAAGCCGTTGCAGCAGGCGATTCCGAGCGTGAAGACGTTGTTGAGGGCGTTATGAGCGCCATGTTCGGAGCCCTGAAATCTCGGCAGCAGCAGTGGGAGAGGCTGGTCGACGAAGAAGTGGAGCGGTACAAAAACCCAACCTCGGAACAACTTGAAACCTTGCAGCAGCTCCAAGACTGGCTTCTCGCTATTGCCAATGATCAGATTGCCTGTGTGGATGACGCCACTGGCGATGTGCTAGATGATCCCACCGCTCAAAAGGGATACCTGACACGGTTCAGAGAGGATTTTGTCAAACTGCCCACTCCACCCTCGGCCAAATTCATGTCTACTAATGGAACCACGGAGCTGGACGCCCTCCGAGATGGCTACGTAGATCTGGCTACTCACTGCATCAACCGATTTGTTCAACTTATATTCAGGGTCGACTTCCGGACCATCATGACGGAGCTATTCGTCCCAGGAAAGTGGTACGAGCAGTCTGCAATGCAACGGATTACCACCACGTACGATGACTATATTGGAGACTACAGCGCCGTGCTGCATCCCTCGCTGATCGACATCCTGATCGAAGAGCTTTCAGATGCCCTGCTGGTGAGCTATCTCACCTCCATCCGCACCAATCGCGGCGTCAAGTTCAGGCGGGGCGAACCGTTCCCTGCAAGGTTCAGAGACGATGTGCTCGCCGCATTTGCTTTCTTCGAAAAATACCCTGACACCTTCAACGAAACAATCAAACCCAAGTGGAAAGCCGTGAACTATACTGTCCAGTTGCTGGAAACCGACAAGAACGATGTTGTACGGGTGTACGAGCAATTCAAGCGCGAGTTCTGGGACCTTCAACTGAGTTGGGTGGAAGGCGTCCTGAAGACTCGCGATGACTGGGATCGTAGCATGATCACCGCAGTTAAGCGAGCAGCGGCAAGCACCTACGCGGAACGCGGTATGGATACAGTCATGGGCAAGGTCAAGTAATCGACGTATCGAAGGCGCCTTAGCTTCCGCTTGTGACCCCCTTACCAGAAAAGGTCCCGCCACTCGTTGAGCCTTTCAAGATGTTGACTCAGTTGCCCCCACTGGGTCTAGAACGAGTCATCGGCTCAATATATCATTTCGACAGCTACAATTGTCCTTCCAACTGCTTTTGGGGCTCACTGAGAGGTTCGAATCTGGTGATATCCCCGTTCTGTCGAGCGAGTGTCACAAGTCGTCAAAGAGACTAGAGATACCCAGAGACAAAAGGCCACGGACGAAAAGATCGACTGCAACATCAGAGCACATGACGGAATCTCTTTTGTGGCAGTGCAATTATGTCCAAACGACCGTCTTTCGATTCGGGGGATCAAACAACAGAAATATTTAATTTCGATATGGTAGCTCATACCACGTGTGTCGAATGTCGGATTCTCACTCGTTCCAAGCATTTGGCTGCCCAGAGATCCGGGCTGTGCTTTTCTTTGAGCTTCTTACACCATATTGCCCCTCTCAAGTCTCCCAAGTGCAACTCAAATTATTCGGCTCTCTCTCAAAGCTGTCTTGGCTGGCTCGGCGGAGATCTGGGCATCTTGGAATTCCTCCCTGGCTCGCTCCCGGCCAATCAGGGCCAATCATGTTCATCGGCATGTTCATCCTCTCTGGCATTCAGACTTCCTCGATAGCAAATCTGAAGTAGCATGGAAATGAGATGTTTTCGCACATGGCTCCTACTACGAACTCAATTCGTTCCATAGAGACGTCCAGGGCAGTTCTCCTCGATCCGCCGCTTACTGACGTATCCCCAACAGCGAGCGGGAGAATACTTCTCTCTATAAAGCCAGCATGCCATGAGTCCCGGACCTGCTCTGACGATCGTGGTAGAGCTTCGAGGCTGTGACTTTTGAAACCTCTGCCCACTCCCAGCTTCTGCCGCAACCATGGTGTTCGAGGCCATCAAAGATTCATGGAGACTCTTTACTCCCATGGAGAAGAGGAATATTGCCATCTACATAGTCGGAATCATGTTGTACAAATTTGGACTTGAGGCTTTCAACGGCTCAATCGTTGCCCTGGCCACCAACAAGTACGACTACGAAGCCTGGCTCACCGACACCACCCCCAAGACCTTTGAGCGTGTTGGTTTATTGACCGGCCTCAATCAGGCCTTCCAATGTGTTGGCTCAATCCTGATTGCACCTCTCATCAAACGGTGGCCCACCAAGCTGGTCCTCGCAGTGGCGATAATGGTGTTCGGTGTCATGACAGCCATTCTCCTTGTCGTGGACGCTGGTACAGGCGGGCGTTTCAAGCCTGATAACTGGGGAGATACCCACGACGATGACGACTTCGGATACTACGGCTCCTATAACGCCAACGGTATCATCCCCATCTACTGTGTCAGCGGCATTGCCTATGGAATGGTCGAATTAATCCGTCGTGTCATTCCACGAGACATTGTTGGAGGAAACGTCCAAAAGCTTCGACGCATGGACTCTCTCGTCCACATCTTCTATGAAATCTCTGGTACCGCGGGCGCCTTCTGCACGGCTTTGGCTTTGATCCCTTCATTCGGCAACAACTACTCCTTTATAATCACCCCCATTTTCTTTACTGCCGCTGCTGCTGTTTGGTTCTTCATCTCCAACCTCAACTACAAGAAGCCATTGAAGGAAGGGGGCAACTACCTCCTAGCCGTGGGCATGGGTTTCTGGCTCTTCTTCGATTCCATCTGGACCGGTTTCAAGATCATCTTCAGCTCTCGCAAGTTCATCTGGCTCTTGCCAGGCTACTCCTTTGCTCTCTATGGTCACCGATATCTCGAAAATGGTATTGCGCCCGCTGTGGCTCGACGATATCTAGGGAACTCTGCTTGGTCACAGATCATGGGTAAGTTGTGGCATCCGCCATTCCAGCTTTGCCTGCATAGCCTTCTACACCAGCTTCTACAAGAGTCTGTCTACGTCTGTTGCCAATATTGCAGCACATCTTTTGTACTAACTTTGAAAAGTGGGAGGTAGTAACTTTGGCGAGCTTCTTGGTGCCGGATTTGTCTTTCTCTTCACCAATCTCATCCAGACTCCGATGCCATGGCTCCGACTCGATGCCCTGATGCTTCTCATCGTATGGTATCTCCCTTACTGGCACCCAAAGAGGGGTGATGTCAATGAAGCCTGGCGCGTCGCCGGCACCTTCATTCCCATCTCGTTCGGTTGGGCAGCTGGCGATGTCTCCCTCGCCGCTTACATCCAGGCCTCGCTCGCCCGCCTAGAGGCCGAAAATAAGGAGGTCTCAGCGTTGGGTGCTGTGATGGCCTTCCTCTATTCGACATACATCGTCATTTATGCCATCTGCTCTCCTCTTCTAGGTCGATACATCGACCGTGTCTATGCCAACACGGGTGGCTCCGACGGTGGAAACATCCGTGAAGCCATCAGAAATGTGGGTGGCGTGCAATTTACTGTGATTATGGTAGTTGTGCTCGCCTCAACCTTCATTCCCAAAGGGGCCGTGGCTTTCAATCCTAAGATGCTCAATGATGAGGTCCTTGACAAGGAAATTGATCATGAGGCTGACAACGGATTTGTGGACGAAAAGGATCGCAAGGCCAGCGCTTTGGATACAAAGGTGGAGGAGCAGGCGGAGGAAAGGCGTCAGAGTGTCACAAGAGTGTCTGCTGATATTAACGACACCTTTTCGCCAGATCTGAAGCATATCAGAGAAGAAAATGGAGGCCCGCTCAGAGCCTAGCTATATCCAACCTGGCCGACCTTGGAGTGGGTAATGCGGTACATATCGCACAGTCGGCGATGCGTGGCTACCAGACCTTGGTCTTCCTTCATGTGATCATGAGCTTCGATGCTAGGGCGGGATTCTCAAATTCGGAAGAGTACATTTCCTCATTGCGTCAGAGCGACAGAGCGAACTACTGAAACCAGTTCAAGCACATGAAAGGTTGTTGTTGACTGGACTACCACTCTGTCATTACCGAGGATATCACGAGTCGTTTGTCTGAATTGTTTCTTCCAGAGCAGCAGGGTTGTCCTACCGAAACAAAAAAGCAAAGAGTGCAGAATGAAAAACGTGATTTCCCACATTTTGAAAATGCCGTCCTTTTAAGCCGCTGTATTCCTGCCGGTGTTGGTTTTTCTTCTCTAGGGGTTTGATTGGTCTGCACTCTAGGAGCGTTGATTTTCACTATGGTCGATCAGATTGGCTCAAGGCATTTGCCAATATGGTTTTCATCGCATATAGCATACACTCGAGAGTTTCCACTGGGACCAATTTGATGACGCCTGCACCCACTGCTGCTGTACTTCCCCAGCTTTCTTGGATTCGATCCAGCCAGGCAAGGCTTCAGTTTACGTTCAACATCATGGAGCTGCATCCCTGTTTCCAAAATAGCAGTTAGTGGAATGAAGTGTGCTCTACGAGCTCATGCATGTTCAGTAGATGACGTTCCAGTTGATCCGGACTGCGTTGGAAAGATCTTGGCGTGCGATGATGCTCGCCGTCTCCGAAGATCAGCGCAGGCCATTTACCCGGCATCCACGTCCATAACCACATGCTGCCTCAGTACAAGGGCGGTAAGAACGACCTAAATATAGTGCCAGGGCACCCCAAGTGTAGTCCACTAACCATGAACCACCGCAACACAAGTCAGTGACATATGTTGGGCGGCGAGGCTTGGGCAAGGCTGTGCCAAGACCAAGGATTCGCCAAGATTTCATTCCTAATATAGACTAGTTCACAGCACAACCCCAATTTTCGCTGCGCCTTTGGCAATTGAAGATTTTGGGACTTACCTTCGCAGACACCACCAGCAACCCCTACGTTCTCTCATCAACCCTCTCAATAACGAACGCAAGATGTCGAACCGTCCTACTGTCGGCATCGTCGGCGGCGATGGCTCCAGCACTGGAGAAACCCATGCCCTGCCAGCCGTCTTCAGCTCTCCCATTCGTCCTGATATTGTCCAGTATGATTCCCTCCGCGACGCAGCAAACCTCGATACAATTCCTACGGCGGTGAGCTAACAGCTAGATCAGGTCCGTCCACGCTGGAATGGCCAAAAACAAGAGACAACCCTATGCTGTGAGCGAGAAGGCAGGCGAGCAGACATCAGCCGAGTCATGGGGCACAGGTGCGTTTTGGGGAAAATTCCGATACCAACGTGGTAGAAATGGGCACGGGAAAACTAACACGAGAGGGAAATTTGCAGGTCGTGCTGTCGCGCGTATCCCTCGTGTCTCTGGCGGCGGTACACACAGAGCAGGTCAAGCTGCGTTCGGTAACCAATGTCGATCCGGCCGCATGTTCGCACCCACGAAGGTTTGGAGAAAGTGGCATCAGAAGATCAACTTGGGCCAGAAGTAAGAGACAACTACAATCTGCTACCAGTGCTGCTTGGGACAACTCTTCTAACGGTGGTTCTCTTCGTTTACAGGCGCTTCGCTACCGCATCCGCCATTGCTGCCAGCTCTGTCCCGGCCCTCCTCCTCGCCCGAGGCCACCGCATCTCGACCGTCCCTGAAGTGCCTCTCGTCATCTCAAGCAAGGTCTTTGAAGGTGCCGCCCTCGTCAAGACCTCGGCCGCCGCCGCTCTTCTCAAGGCCGTCGGCGCGGGCCCAGACATTGTCAAGGTCCAGAAGTCCCGCAAACTGCGCGCTGGCAAAGGTAAGATGCGAAACCGCCGACACCGCCAGCGCCGTGGTCCCTTGGTGGTGTACAACCCAGAGGTCGACGGCAAGGAGCTCGTGCGGGCGTTCCGCAACATCCCCGGCGTCGAGACCTCGTCCGTCTTCGCGCTGAACCTCCTCCAGCTCGCCCCCGGTGGTCACTTGGGTCGGTTCATCATCTGGACCTCGGGTGCATTTGGTGCGCTGGACACCATCTACGGCTCGACGACTGAAGCGTCGACCCTGAAGAAGGACTTCCTTCTGCCCTCCAACGTCGTCTCCAACGCCGACATCACCCGCCTCATCAACAGCTCCGAGATCCAGTCCGTGCTCCGCGAGCCCAAGGGCTACGCCACCACCAAGCGCGCCGGCGTCCAGAAGAAGAACCCGCTCCGCAACAGACAGGTGCTGCTCCGCCTCAACCCCTACGCTGCGCAGTACTCCAAGGACAAGATTGGGCAAAAGGGCGTCGACCACGGCAAGCCCGAGCGTGTCAACGAGAAATTCCAAGAGGTTTTGCACGAGAACTAGAGCGAAGAAAATGTTTTGGACGACCTATCTTTTTTTCTTATCGAAGAGTTCGGGAATGCGAGGGTCGAGTGGGTTCAATGCAAGACACTCTACCGCACTGGACGGTGGATGCTGGGACGAGTGGGCGAGCGCCGGACTGTGAATGCCTCATGGCCCTATCTCATAGGTTGAACAGCAATCCAGCCACAGTCGATGGCCAACGTCAATTGAGTGGAGTGGT
This sequence comes from Fonsecaea pugnacius, assembly GCA_011800825.1. NCBI lineage: Eukaryota > Fungi > Ascomycota > Eurotiomycetes > Chaetothyriales > Herpotrichiellaceae > Fonsecaea > Fonsecaea pugnacius. The sequence continues at coordinate 45,739 of WJFF01000022.1, read as the reverse complement.
GTTTCCCTTATTTCCCGCAGACATGACAGTGAGAGAATCAGGAAACAGGCAATTTCCCCTGCATCGATCGTTTTTCGTAAACCTCTTATTGACCCACCGTCTTATTTTCCTAACAAAGCATTCAAATGGATAGTGAGAAGGGGCGTGACGAACTCATCCGTGACCCAGGCGCTATGATTCTTGCTCTGTAGTCGTGGAGAGAGGTACATACATACACAGGGTGTACCGAGTACCATTGTCCTCCATACCTGCAGCCTTGATGGAGAGGACGACAAAGACCTGCACCCTTCCTCGCGATGCACGCCCCGAACAGAGGAGAATCCGTGCCACCCTGTTCTTCGTTCTTCGGAACAAAACTCCTTTGACGTGACCTACCTTGTCCAGCGTGTACACACTCTCTCTCGTGCACGCCGTCCACCCATCCGTGCGTGAAGCAGGACTCGGGAAAAAGACGTCCAGCTGAGTTCCATCCATCCCACCCCCGGTCGTGTCGCCTTGTCGCCTTGCACCCGCTGCCGCTCCTGCTTTCGCGTGGCAGCCAGCCGGAAAGGCTTTTTTTCCTTGCGTCGTGTCCTATCCTGTCGTGTCGCGTGGTGTCTCAGTCGTGCATTTCCGGGACACCCTCCACCAGAACCTACCTCTCTTTTCGGTGATCCCGCCCTTCCCCCCCCAACATCTCTTCCTTTCTGCAGATGTATATGCATGCCTTCTCGTGCGTCAGGTAGGGTATGCAGATGACCAAGGCTCTTTTGACTCTGACTCCATTAGCTCCACTCTCGAGGGGGCTTGTGATGTTTTTCCAAGCAAAACTCTGACTGAGTGGTTCCTCGTGGCGCTGCTGCC
>WJFF01000022.1:11386-21618 GCA_011800825.1 Fonsecaea pugnacius | reverse complement strand
AATACATGACTCCCCAAGTATGCACGTATGTACTGCACAAATACATGCACCCGCCCGCCTACAGTATATCACTCGTCGACCTCGATCGACATTGTATTATTAGGTATCGTGGGCATCGTGGGTATCTAGACCAACCAATTCCGGTGGATTGGACACGACAAAAGCCTCGGTAACAAAATCCCACGGAAAGGGAAGACCACACAATTGTGGGCGGATAGATGTGGGGAGAGCGCGAGAAGGGGGCGGGCGTGGCAAGTGGAACGAACGTCCACGAAGTGTCCCGCCGGCCAGTTACCAGCATACGGGGAGTCGGGAATTAAATGTACCTCTCTGACGAATGCTTGCGCGGTTCCGAGGCCCAAAAGTGAAAAAGGCAAGGCATATTCATTCGCGTGGGACAAGCAAGGCAAGGACTCAAGGCTCTGAGCGAATCGTCAAATGCACTTCTCTCCGATTAATCGGCGGAGCTATAGCGTCTGCGGACATGGTCCGAAGAAGCTTCGGCGGAAGACGTCCAAAGCCTCAGGACCACCGAGCACTCGCTTCCGGCGTCCTTGAACTCGGATTCTTACGAGGTTCGGTGTCTTGGTGGTGAATACTTCGAATCCCAACCCGCCTCGGATCCGGGCAGTGAAGTTGTGGTGGCGTATCAATGAGAATCACCGTACAGCAAAATAGGCTGGCTCTGAATATAAGAATGGAGCTTTGTTGGTCTTGTTGCTATCCACATATCGGCAGGCTTGCCATCTGCCCAACGCCTGAGTAAGAATATCTCCGACACACTGATACTCGATCAGAACAGCCCCGTGAGCCCATCGCACAGTTATTGCCTTCTCCTAACGTTGTTTCTATTCGCTCCCACCTCATGACTTGACTAAGAATCTTCCTTCGTTCTGCGTCTTGATCTTATAGTCCCCACTTAAGACGCCATGGTTTGTTTGGTATTGGATCGCACATCTTCTATCAGCCGGGAAGGTTCATCGTAGTTGATGCTGGTGCTGAGTTGGCACCTGGGCTTGCAGTGCAGAGGGATTGGAAGGGCTGGCATTGGATCTGCTGAACGCAGGCCGGATATTGGCCTCGCATGATTTGATGGCTGTCGTTGATTGTGATCGTCGCTAAGAGTAGACCGTTTGGCCCATTTCCTCAGGGTGGCTAACGTGACTGGAAGCGCGACTGACGAGCTCTTCCGGCCTCTGGACCTTCTGGACCTTTTCCTCTCGGCATAACCCTTTCCTTCCCGTCCAACCAAAGCATTGAGGGGCGCCATGTTTGCTCTTCTCCTCTCGATAATAGGGTCTTCAACCAATGTGAGACTGGACCGGGACGATGCCGAGGCAGATACAACATGGGTCTGTTGGGTGTCGTCGATCTCAGCTGCTAGCTTCTCGATGAGCTTTTGATCGCCGCGCTTGCTGCAACACCTGGCCGAGATCAATCCCGCCAGACCTGTGAGGAGTGCGAACCCGACGACGCTGCCGAAGACAATAAAAAAGGGCCAGTAGTTGTGCTCCCCGGCGGCCCTAGATACAAGCGCGATGTCCGTTTCATCCAAAAACGCTTGTGCCTGATGGAGAGGTATAACTGGCATAGCGATCGGTAATTGTCAGCCGTGCCGATGGGTGTGGAGGCTGAGATGAGGTATCGACTGGAGGTATTTCAGGTATCGGGCCAAGAAGAGGAAGGAAGCGATTCAAACGACGTTTGTGCTCTAAGCTGGAGAGCAATGCGTAGATGAGCTCTCCAGATGCAGCAACAAATCACATAAGAGATATGACAAGCGATGCGATGCAACAGTAACGGTACGAAGTGACGGAACAATAGCCCGATGAGAAAGAAGGCAAAGAAGAGCATGCTCTGACAGGCGCAGATTTTGAATGCCAGACACAGGAATTGATTGCACTTGCCAGCATTGTAGGAGTCCATAGCTCTTGATCTTCCTCGACCTTCCCTCCTTTCTCTTGTCCAATTTTGTGCCGAAACTGGAAGTCGGGCCCTTTTTGGGGATATGTACACTGTGGCTCAAACCGACGGTAGCCACTTCTGTTATGTTTTGTCGGAAAAGTTTTCAGGTCTTTCAATATGTAGTCTTGATAGAAGCGAAGATGAAGATATGTCGCTTTTTATTCCAACGAAGCAGCGTCCCTCACGTCACCGTCAAGGGAGCTGTTTCTTCTTCTTCTCTGGGTTGGGTCGTCTCTGATCTCGATGCCGGGCCCGATGGGATGAGAGGATCGATGGCGCGGCCATACCTGCGACGAACAAAGGTTAAGTTTGTGGTATTCAACTTGGGGGATTTACGAAACGGCTCACATTTGTTGAACTCCAACCCAAGCGGAAAGCAAACTCATGAGCCAGAAGCTCACCAAAACCCAGCATCATGCCGTTAACAAAAGGCAGGACGAGGTTTATCGCGGCTCCCCTTAGTATCGACCATATCGTCGGCGGCTGATATATTACAACTGGCTGGGTGCCATTATTATCTGACGATTGAGGCGGTGAAGAAGATGGCGGTGACAGTGATGAGTATGCCTCAGAGTCAGAGGGAATGGTCAATTGAGAAGCTGATAGATCTTGAGGAGGTGAAGGCGATTGATCCTGGCGCGAAGCCATGACGGAAAAATGGGATGGTTCGTGGTAGATGAGGAATGTATGGTGAAGAGGTCTGGAAGAGAAGTCAAGAAAACCACAGTTGGATATTCATTCTTCCTCAAAGGAGCGACATTGAAATGGAATTGAAAAGGATCGGGGGTACGTGTGAATTTCCCTCTCTGGAACCCAACAAGAGTAGATTTCAAGCAGCTTCAAAGCAATGCGTGGAAGCTTTCGATACAATTGTTGTCGCTTCAAAGATGTTCCAGGCACGAGATTCACAGGCCAACAAATCAGGATACTGGCAAGGCTGCTTAAGTAATAAATGAGCTGCGCCCACGGTGCCTAGAGCCGCCCAAATAGGGATCCGGCGAGTAGGTGTCAGCTCGCCAGCTTCTCGGCGAAGAGTTGCCTGAGCCTGTGGGCTGAGGGGGGACTTGGGGTGCAACTATCACTATCCGTAAGTAGGCGACCTCTTGTGTGACGTACTACCTTCTCCTGGTGTTGCCTTGTAAAGCCGACTTTACACCTGTTCTATTCACTTCTAATTCTATCCAGTGTCACTCTTCAACTGCTATGCTGAAGACGACACCAAGCTATCGATTAGTTCTCACCACCGTTTCCATTTGACTGGTTTACTTCTACCTCTCCCCTTGTCCCAACATATTCTAGTGCACCCTTTAAAAGTCCTTCACAGTCATGGCGAATCCAGATCCTTCAGAACAAAATGCCTTAATTACACAGTTCATCGCGATTGTGGGAACATCGACTTCCCGACGAGTGAGATGGCCCATGTGTATTGCGCGTGACTTCAATTGCTAACGACTTTCACAGGCTCACCAGTTCCTTGCCGCAAACGACTGGGATCTCGAGGCTGCCGTGTCGAATTACTATGCCACTTACGACGATCAGTCTTTCGATATTCCCGATGATTCAGACTACGCCGATGAAGAGGATCCAGATTCATCACATCAGGCCCATTCTCAGCCTCCACACCCTACATATGGCGCAGGTCGGAGACTAGGGGAGGGTTCTTCAGATTCCCAACCCACGCCTGCTGCCGCCTCGGCCTCGAGCTCTTCTCAGCCCAAAAACAACCCCTCCTCACAAAAGAAATTTGCCACTCTGGGCGACTTCTCTTCAAGCGGTGCGAACGGTGACGACTCGGACGACGACGAGAAACAAGACCTGTTTGCTGGAGGCGAAAAGTCAGGCTTGGCAGTCCAGAATCCGGACGACCTGAGGAAGAGAATTTTGGAAAAGGCTCAGAAACGAGGTCCTCCGCCAAAAGAAGCTACTCCCAAGAAGTCATTCTTTACGGGTTCAGCGCGCACCTTAGGGGGCGATGATACACCCTCGCGCGAAATCCCCGCTGCACATCAACCTCGTGGCAGGGCAGAGAGAGTCGAACGAGTTCTGCATTTTTGGCAGGATGGTTTCAGTATAGACGACGGGGACTTGTACAGATTTGATGACCCCAGAAATGCAGAGATTCTGAACTCGATTCGGCAAGGGCGGGCGCCGCTGAACATCATGAATGTCCAACCGGGTCAGGAAGTGGATGTGGAAATCAAGCAACATGAAGAAAAATACGTCAAGCCCAAGAAGAAGTACAGACCATTTGAAGGGTCAGGCCAACGTCTGGGAAGCCCGACTCCTGGAGTACCTTCGATGCCTGGGAGCTTCACTTCAGAAACTGCAGCGCCAGCATCTACAGCTCCCTCTACAGCTCCCTCTACAGCTCCTCCAACGACCGAAGTGGATGAGTCGAAGCCAATCGTCACGTTGAGAATAAGTCTTGGCTCCGGGACCAGACTGACCACGCGCTTCAATACGACGCAGACGATTGGAGATGTGTATGATTTCGTTCAACGAGCCGAGCCAGGTAGTCGGGAATTTGTTCTGCAGACCACCTTCCCCACAACAGATCTCAAGGACAAGTCCCAGGTTCTTGGGGATATGGCAGAGTTCAAGAGAGGAGGGGCCGTGGTTCAGCGATACATCTGAAATGTGGCCATGGCATCATGTTGGCGTTGTGACCTGGGGATTAGCCTCAGGAACGGACTGAGCGGGAATTTCGAAGACTAAGAGCAATAGGTGGCTCACTCCAGGACGAGAGCACGAACATGAAGCTGGCGGTCAGCATAGCTAAAAAACGCTCCTTGTGCTTGAGAGATAGAATTAGAACCATGGCTTCAAAGCAACTTCTACATAACTTAGCGATCTCCAAGGTCGATCTCCCGTGTACCGAGTACTTGGTAGTTGGACCTCTTGGCCCTTGCATGGCCTTGCTAGCTGCTTTGGTGCGGAGGAAATTCGGTTCACCTTCCCTCGCATGATCCGCTGGAACTTTTTATGCTCCATTCCCATCTTGAAGCTGTGACATGATATTCCCACGCGCGACATTTTCCCGCAGCGCACCGTGTCCAGCATGTCAATTTCCATGGGGTTGAGGTGGTCAGGTCGAGGAATTGGCGGAGTCCAAAGGAGGGTAGTTGTTGGTGCCGGAAGCGGGCGATATGTATGCTGCTGCTGCTGCCGCGACTCCTCGCTCGACATGAGGCACTAACTGTGGCAGTTCTCCCATCACACCTTGAACTCTAGGTCAATACGAAGACCAGGCACATACTCAAGCCAATTGAACTCGTCGCAGCAAGTTCGATCCCTTTCCCTTTTTGGCTGGGGCTCCAGCAAGCCATCCAGCGAAGCTACACCAGCAGTCGAGGCTACTGCGCAGGCATCGTCGCCCTCCTCACCCCCAACAATTGAATCGACACGCACAGTCAAAGCCTCGCACTCCACCTCCGATTCCGCCGACCCGACAATTACCTCCACTAGCGAATCAGATGCTCTTCAAAGTATCGAAAAATCGGTTCTGCAATCGCAAGAAGGTACATCCGCAGCAGCGGCAGCAGCCAGTGACACACCGGATCTAGCCACTGTCCCCGAAGGCATTGGATACTTGAAAGATGTCTGCGGCCTTGATTTCGGCACGGGTCCGACTGCTCTCATGCAGTTCTGTCTGGAGCATATACATGTGACCGGCGGACTGTCTTGGACAGTATCGATACTGGCACTTGTGCTCCTCATCCGTGGGTCCATTCTTCCGTTTGCGATCTCGGCGTCCGACATGACTGCCAAATTCCAAGAAATAAGTCCCCTCATAAGACAAATACAAACAAGGAGTCAAGAAGCTTTGGCAAATCATGATCGCACAGCAGTCCTCGAGGCACAGATGCAAATGCGAGAGCTCAGGAAAGACGCCAAACTCTCTTTCATAAAGATGTTCCGGCCCATCCTATTTCAAATCCCGCTTGGTTACGGTGCATGGAATCTTCTCAGAAGCTGCTCACATCTACCTGTGCCCGCTTTCGAAGCTGAACACTTTCTGTGGTTAAGTAACATAGCCGTGACTGACCCGACCTACATCTTGCCTATAACCACCGCAGCACTTACGTGGGTCAACCTAGCCACCACTCAAAGATCCCAGGGTGGACAGTCTCAGCTCCCGGGTATGGGCGTGGTCCGAAATGTTATTCCTCTCATCACGGGTGGCTTCCTTGCATTTCAGCCAGCCTCCGTTCAGATCTATTTCTTAATGAACAGCTTTTTCACTCAGCTACAAGTCAGCGCCCTGCAGAATGAATCCTTCAGACGTCTGCTAAAATTGACCCCGCTGCCGCACCACAATTCCAAGTCAAGTAGTACCACTCCATATTCACGGATGAACGTCCAGCCAACGGTAATCAACACCACTGCTCGAACTACTACTACGACTCCCGAGCCGACCCCTGAGCCAACTTCAGCGGTGGATCGCAGTTTCATCGACAAAGGGGTTGATTCAGTGAAATCCATGGGGAAGAAAGCGTGGGAGAATGTGTCTGGTTCTTCCAAAGAGCAAATGGAGAAGAAAATGAAAGAAAAACAGCTTGAAAAACAAAAAGAAGCGGCAGCACGATACGAGGCACAACGAAGGCAAGATCTCGAGATCCAGCGGTCGTACCGGAACGCCGTTGCGAGTGGACAAGTACCTAATCCTGGTTCGCCATCGACACCCAAGAAATGACAATAACGTGGACATTAATGGACACACTTCGGGTGAAATCATGCAAAATCTGCCACACTTGCGCTCCATCGACAGCAAGTACGTTTTGGCATGCATTTTGTAGTTACACTGCGACAGACGTTCGGATCCTGCTCTACATTGGACGGTTGATGTTCTCGGGCAAGCTCGAAAACCGAAAGATCTCGGAAGTCTTGAAACGGTAAAGCGACATCTCAGCCGCATGTACAAAACCCGTGGGCAGGCGCACACGTTTTTCCCCAATATCAAACTTCTGGCATGTGTATTAGAACATTGAGTGATGGGCATCTCGGGCATTGCAGGCTGCATGGTGTCTAGACGCGATGGATCTTCCCCTTCGGGTTGACACCCAGGTGTATATATAACGCAACCTACGACTGTCAAGGGCAAAGGAATGTTGGAAAAGAAACCTATGTCTCAAATTCGCTTCAAACAGCCTGGAAGGTGGTATTCTTGTACAACTTTCGTACTGCACAGGGAGGATCCTTGGAGATATATACTCGATATTCGCATCCCAAAAAAGTCTCCTCTCGTCTCGTCTCTCAAACCCCCCCCTTTCGATCCCCAGCCTCGTCCGTACTCATCGTATGTTCATTCTCGCTCGAGCCTTGTGTATCAGCCGACAAAACTTGCACGAGGTTACTCCATCTGTCTGTCCGTCCGTAACATGCACTATAACTATAACTATAAATTCATACAAGATCGTTCCCAGGCTCTCGTCGTGCGTGATAGACACCCTTTTTCTTCTTTTTTTTTCGGGGGGTTTTCCCGTTTCTCTGGTATTGCCGTTGCAGGGGCCAGCGTTGAGGGGTGTTCTTTTCTCACCTCATGTTGTGGGCCAACTTCAGTCCCCGTATTCGTTTTTTAGTGCCCGTTGGCAACGCCATTCTTGTCCCCGTCCTCGTGGTAAAACGGTTTGGGGACGTTGTCGTAGTACGGCACGACGATCCAGTTCTTGTCGTCGGTCTTGCCGACCATGCCCTTTGTGACTTCGGTGATGGGGTCGCGCGAGACGATGCAGTTGAGGAGGCCTGGACGGGGTTGTTTCTCGCCACTATTAGTGGCGGTGACAGGAGCGCTGGTGAGGGTCTTGGTGGAGTCGCGGATCTCGTCGAGCGAGGCCTGGGCGATGGCGCCGCGGCAGTTGAAGCCCTGGGCGACGAGGTCGTAGCGGCAGCTCGGGGAGAGGCTGGAGACGGCGCGCGTCGGGTCCGCGTCCGAGTACAGCAGGTCCTGGCCCGCGACGGACATGCCCCAGAAGAAGTTGTTGAAGACGACGGTGAGGATGTTGAGGTCGTGGCGCGCGTACGTGTCGAGTTCCTGGATGTGGAACCCCGCGCTGCCGTCGCCGTGCACGTTGACCACCAGCCGGTCCGGGCACGCCAGCGCCGCCCCCATCGAGTATCCCCAGCCGTTGCCTAGGAAGCCCAAATAGCCCGTCGCCACGAGCGCCGTGGCCGGCCGCGCCCGCTCCAGGTGGTCCATGGCCCACACGCCCGCCTCGCCGCCGTCCATGATGACGATCGCGTCAGGGGGCAGCGACTCCATGACGGTCTGCATGGCAAAGTACGGGTGCAGCCGCCCGTCCGGCCGCACGACCGCGTCCCCGGCGTACTGCGTCTTCATGGTCTTGGCGGCGTGGATGGCCTCGATCCAGGACTCGTGCTTGTTCTGCTCCAGCGGGTTCTGTTGGAGCTTGTCCAGCACCGCGCTGATGAACTTGGTCGCGTCGGCCACGATCCCCAGGTCCACGGCGTGCGACTTGCCAATCTCCCCGCCGTCCAAGTCGACCTGCACCAATTTACAGTCCGAGTTGGGGACGATGGCGCCCGACCGCCCGCCGAGCAGGAACCCCGTGCGCGCCCCCAGCAGCAACACAAAGTCGGCCTGCTGCTGCTTAGCGAAGCGCACGCCGGCCAGCACGCCGGCGCTGCCGCCGCGGAGCCGGTGGTCGAAGGGGATGGCTGGAGTGTACTTTTGCGAGTAGAAGACGGGCGTGTTGGTGGCTTCGGCCAGCTGGAGCAGCGGGCTGGTCTTGGGGGAGTCGCGGTTCGTGGTGCGCGCGGCGCCCGTGCCCACGACGATGGCGGGCCGGCTCGCGGCCTTCCAGAGGGCGATGAGGTCGTCCACGGCGGCTGGGTCCGGGGCCGGCGACACCGCCGTCGGGCGCATGACGGAGCCGTAGGACAGCGCGTTCATCCTCGGCGGGTGGAAGAGGATGTCGATGGGGAAGTCAATAACGACAGGACCCGGAATCCCCGACGTGGCCGTCTTGTACGCGTAGCTGACGATGCGCGGGATCTCTTCCACCGTCGTCACCCGGTGCGCGAACTTGCTCAGCGGCCTGGCCAGGACCACCTGGTCGTGGAATCCCTGGAGGGAGTTCGTCTCAGCCTCGCGCAGCGGCGGCGACGACGTGACCATGAAGATTGGCGAGCGGTCCGCAAACGCCGTGGCGAGACCGGGGAGTGCATTGGAGAAACTGTGCGGGAAGGAAATTGTCAGCATATGTGGTTTCTTCTTTCTCCCTTGGGGGATTTTATCTTCCCAGACATTTTCTCCATCCCATATAGATGGCCAGATGATCAGATGTTTGGGAGAAAACGCACCCGCTGTTGGCCGTCACAAAGCAACATCCCACTTTGCCCGAGATTTTGGCATATCCCTCTGCGGCCTGGACGGCCGTGGTCTCGTGTCGACTGTCGATTAGTCTGATGCCGGCCAATTGACAGCCGATCAAGAAGGCGTCGAGATGGCCTCCGTGCAGACCGAACGAGACCTCGACGCCCAGCTGAGCCAGGCTCTGAGCGACCAGGTCACCGCCGAGGAACTCTCTCTTCTCGGGAATCTTCCATTTCAGTTCCTGGTCGGCCATGGCTTCAGGGGAAGGTTGTGTATATCTATCTGAAGGAGGGGAGTTGGATTGAACTGATACAGAAGGGAGGTGGAATGCAGTTCAAGGCTGGAGATGGATTAATGGATGTATACAGGCGACCACGGCTCCCCTGATATTGATATACTTGATACGTCTTGAAAAGCGGGAACTTCTTCGAGACCTACCTCCTCCTCCCGTTTTCTTATATGAAAGGAACGGATATTCGAGCCTCGGTGCTTTGCTCGTTACTCACGGCGCCCTCTCTTGGATCCCATTCGATGTACAAAGAGGCGTTCAGTGACTCGAGTCAAGTCCGTTGACCAGACGAATCCCAGGCTCACCCTCTCCTCCATCCTCCTTGCTCCGCATATTCTTCTGCGGGGATGGGTGGATGCGACGTGATGACCCTGACTCGTCCAAAACTGACTGTTTGGCCATGTGTTTTTGTTCATGATATGCTCTGGCAGGCTATCCGAAGTCTGGTCCTCGGGACAAGGTGGGCAATGCGGGGCAAAATCTGCTGATTTGCTCCTGGTATACAGAAGTACAGTCACCAAAGTCCCACTAATAAGACGATCCGCAGGTGGCCAGAGAGGGGGGATTAACGATGGTACTGGTGGGTTAGCAGTTCCCATACGTGGCTGAGGGGTGCCAGAGAGGGGGTAGACAAGTTGACAAGGT
>WJFF01000229.1:37629-47790 GCA_011800825.1 Fonsecaea pugnacius | reverse complement strand
ACGATCCGACATCCGTTCCAGTTCCAGCTCGAGGATCCCAGTCCTGCTGCTACCTGCTTGCTTGAAAAACAGCTTTCGACGACGACACGGATACATCCCGTACGTAAGTACACCACACCTGCCTCTATCGGCCTGCAGGGATGGAGATGACGGTGGAATATGTCATATAGAAGGGGGGATCATGTGTTGATGTCGCTGTCGCTGTTCATATACCAGGGCTCCGACCAACCTGCATAATTACGTTCGTTTTTTGAAGATAATCTTGATGTTGCGTTGCAGTTGCATGCATGACCACTACGCCTCTGCGTGAATCTCTTTTTTCGGTCTTGTTATACTCAAATAAACCCGTTTAAATGCCTCCGTTGATCAATATACTGGCTGTGACTATGCGAGGTATACATATCTTCGCAGAAGCTAGACTTTGAAAATGGACCTTCGCTGTCTGTCTACGTTGGATCTATTTCTAAAACGGGTCTAACAAAAAAGCTTTTTCACGCGGTAAAAATGGATGGGTCCGGTCTTCTACTACTGTCCGTCGACTTTTTCTTTGAGCAGCTCTTCGGCGAGTTTGCCCTGTTCCTTCTCGTCCTTGAACACGGGCCTGGGAAGTTCGAAGCCGTCCAGCACTCTGGCATAGGTGATGCCTCCCAGTCTGGCCACAGGCCGCAAGATGGCCGGGTCAATGATGGACCTGTCGTCGTTGATGGCGTCTTCTCGGACCCAGAACCTCACACCTTCGATGATGGCGAGCACGCCGGTCTTTTTCCCGGGGGTTTTGGGGGACCGCGACTCGAATTCCTGGGTGGACACAAGCTTGCCCTCGACGCTGAAGACGCTCTCCTTGACGCGGGAGCACTTGACTAGGTCGCTGGGCGCGGGAGTGAGGCCGGACACGCTCCACTCGGACTGGCCATAGGGTAGGTCGATGGAGCAGGCGTTGGCGGCCTCAACATAGTCCTCGCTGATGATGTTGATGACGCACTCGCCCGTCGCGATCAGGTTGCGTAGCGAGTCCTTTGCGGCGTCGAGGCCGCCTGCAAAGCCGACGCCGAAGATGGGAGGGTCGTGGTTGAAGACCTGCGTGTACGAAAAGGGGGCCAGGTTCGTCGATGTACCGTCGGCGGACCGCGTCGATAGGAACCCCACGGGTCGGGGGATGATGCCGCTGATGAGCAGCTTGTAGTTCTGCACCGGCTGCCGGTCCGCCGCGTACGGGTCGATGCTGATGTGTTGTCGTTGCTCCTTTGCAGTTGACGATGCGTTTGCGCTGCCGACGCCGCTCCCATACGTCCACTCGGGATTCCGCGTCTTGGTGAACTGCCACGTACGCGACTCGTCCCAGTTCGGCCGCGAGGCTTGCACCTTGCCAAAGTCGCCATGCGGATTGCGCTTCACGACCACCTCGGCATCATACTTCTGCTGCGCTTCCTGCGGGTTTGACGGGGTGTCGGACATTTCTTTTTGACCGGGAGGGGTGGCTTTCAAAAATGGAGGGTCGATCGTTACAGAGGCAAACCAAGGCCCTGGTGGGTGTTTTAAACAGCCGGCCCAATGCACTTCTTTTCGTTTATTAACCCAAAGAATTGACTTCTCTTCACTTTTTGAAGATCCTTTTCTTTTATCCACTGATAAGGACGTGTATGTGTTTGTGCGTGCTCGTGTTTGTACGTCCGTGTGTGGATACCGTATCTGTTACTCGTGCCCGGTATCTAGACGAGACGAGACGAACCTCGGCGGCGCGATGGCGAAATCCTTCTAGTTTCTTTCGTAAGAGTGCTTCTTTTTTCTTCCTCCTGGTTTTTCGGTCGAACTGTCCGTCGTTCGCTCGTTCACTCACTCAGTAACTGAGTTTATCGTTGTCAGAGAATTAAGGTGAGAGATGAGAAGTGGAAGGAATTGAATTATTTTCCTTCAGTCTTCTCAATTTCGCTCTCTTTTGTCCGTCGTTCGGAACAAAAAACGGTTCAGAAGTGGCTTAGACACCGCTCATCCTCCGGTGAAGAACTAACACGTACCGAGTGAGTAGGTGGGATGGAATGGAATGGCTGCTATTCTCCCGGTGCTGAGGAGGGGAGATACCAGTACCAGATTCTTCAGATGAACGAAACGAGGAAAATGGGACCGAGGAAACTGAGGATCCGAATGGCAGAGAAGGAAGGAACATGATACTTTGTATGGAGAATAGAAGGAAGGAAACATCAAGGGCACACTAGGGCATATAGCGATGCATCGATCACCCATCTACCATCTAATTAGGCTGTATTTATTGACACAGGACAGGGTCATCGCCATAGACATGTACTTGTCTCTACCGGGCAAATTACTGGGTACATGTATAGATAGATACGTCATGACTTACAGGTCTATACGTATCTATACCTTAGGTATGGTTGACACCTACCAATAGGTTGACAGGCTACCTACTGAACCATCACTGGGTACCTCGTCCTTGTCCTTGAAGAACAACACACACCAAAAGAAAGGAATGATAAGAGTCACATCCACCTCTGTGACTAGGTGCCGCTTCTCCTGCCCCTCCTCTTCCCTCTTCCTTTCACAGACTCCGGACGGCGGGAGAAATCCGGTCCTTGTGCTTGCGCATGCGCACCCCGCTCAACACAATGACCATGACTTCCTCAGAGGGTCTCACGTTATCACGCCTCGTATCAGACTCACAAGGCGAGTTGGCAAGTAAACCATGCCTAATCCCTCCAGGCGTCGAGGTGGAGATGAGCGACAGTTTGCGGGGTTGAGCATGTGCCACAGCTACGATACGAGGGAATGAACGGCGCCTCTCTATTATCTATTTTTGAGGTTGAGGTAGAGCTGTGTCGAGTCGAGAAGGCATTTGACTTCTATTTTCTCTAGTGACTTTCTTCATCTCGACTTGTCAGACTCTGCTGGAAAAGGACCATAGGAACCTCCGAGATAACTATAAAACAAGGAACAATGCCTGCAGACTACGAGACATACGACCTGGGCGACTTTGCGGTGCAGAGCGGCGCCACCATCCCCAAGGCCTGGATCGCCTACAAGACCTTTGGCTCCTCCAGCAACCCTGCCGTGCTCTACCCGTCGTGGTACTCGGGCCTCATCTCCGACAACGAGTGGCTGATTGGCGCCGACAAGACCCTCGACCCGGAAAAATACTTCATCATCATCACCGCCCTCTTCGGAAACGGCCAGTCCATCAGCCCCTCAAACTCGGACGTCGTGCCCTTCCCGGACGTCACCTTCTACGACAATGTCAAAGCCCAACATCGTCTGCTCACGGAGAAGCTGGGCGTGAAGCACCTGAGGGCCGTGCTCGGCTGGAGCATGGGTGCCGCCCAGGCGTTCCAGTGGGCCACCCAGTATCCCGAGTTCATCGACATTGCCGTGCCCTTTTGTGGAAGCGCCAAAACTTCCATCCACAACCAGGTCTTCTTGGAAGGCGTCAAGTCGGCCCTGTTGGCGGGCAAAGGGCTCAGTTCCGCGGGGAGTACCTTTGGCAGAGTGGAGAACGCCCAAGATGCCGTCGCCGTCAAGTCAAACCGTCAGTGGACCGACCAGGAGAAGGCCACCGGTCTCAAGGCCTTTGGGAGAGGATATGCCGGATGGGGCTTCTCCCAGGCCTTTTACCGCGAAAAGCTTCACCAGTCTGCCTACGGCGCAAAGGATCTCGAGGATTTCATGGTCAATTTCTGGGAGACTTGGGCTTTGTCAAAGGACCCCGAGAATTTGTTGGTCATGCTGTACACCTGGCAGGCCGGAGATGTGAGCAAGCAAGAACCTTATAACGGCGACTTCGAGGCGGCAATGAGGGCCATCAAGGCCAAGACGCTGGTGCTGCCCAGCAAGACGGACCTGTATTTCCCGTAAGTGTCATTGCTTCCGTACTACCTACTTCTCTATCCGCTCGCCGATCTTGATGACGTTTCTCTTTACACCTGACTCTGATCACTAACGCACGTCTTCCCAACAGGCCTGAAGACTCCGAGTACGAAGTCAAAAATATGTCTCCAGGCGTTGGCCAACTGAATGTATACCCAAGCATCTGGGGGCATTGGGCTGGTGGACCACCAGGTAATATGGAGGATGTCAAATGGCTCGATGAACGCCTTGCAAAACTTTTCGCCGAGGCTCCCAAAAACGGATGAGTTGAAGTCGTTTGGAAGTGACAAGGGAAGCGTCATGTACTCTCAGTAGTGCAAAATGAACCATCGTGTAATTTGGAACCATGTCTGATCTAAATGTTTGAGGGCAGCCGTTAGTCGAGATTGTTCCTATAACCCAGAGTAGTTAGTTTCGAATACAGTCATTCTGGATCTCCAATGTCGAGGACCGTTCAGGCTGGTCTATTTGAAGAGCGAATTCGGAGGAAAACCACTTCAGGCGTTTGATACCATCGCCGCGAGAAGGCAGCTCACCGCGCACGAGTTTGATCTGGACACGCCACTGGCGGGCCGCTCCCAATTTGGCGCAGGACCCTTGTCATCCCCGGCCTCGGTACCGCATCAGGATCCCGACGTTGCAACTTGGAGAACGGACAAATCCATCCAGCAGACTCCTGGACATATAAAACCCCCTCGATGAAAGGTGTTTGGCCTTGTCGAGTCGCATTCGGGGAACAGACATACTCTGAACTCATATCAGCTTGACGATCGCGATCCTTGTTCACCATCAGAGCCGCAGGAGTCTTCTGGTCCCTGCAACACTCGGTTTCGAAGCTCAGCAATTACATCATGGCGTCGAATTTCAAGTCGATTCATCTCAATCATGACATCCCCGCCCTCTCTGGTTCATTTGAAATCACCTGTTCCCCGGGAACCGATATTTGGGACAAGCCGCCTGCAACGCACTCGTTCAATGCGCCAATCATATACAAGACCAGCACAGTCGGCACATTCAAGTCGGCAAGGGTGACAGTCTCGGCACCCTGGAAGGACAAATACGATCAAGGCGGTCTGTGTCTGGTCATAAAAACAACTGACACACCTCGCTGGGTGAAGACGGGCATTGAATTCCTCGACAATGTGCCGTTGGTGGGCACTGTGGCCAAGGACCGGTGGGCAGATTGGAGCCTCAGGCCTCTGCTGGCCGAAACACTGAGCATTGAGCACACGGCCATTGTTGAGATGGAGAACACAAGCGATGGAAGCCTCTGGGTCTGGCTGGTCAGCGAGAGCGGTAAGAGGTTACCGCTGAGAGAAGTGACGTGGTGGGGAGATCTGCCCAAGGACACCGAAATTTGGGTCGGCGTCTACGCCGCGAAGCCGGCGCCACATGGAGAGAAAGACGATCTGATTGTTACATTTGAGGGGTTGGATATCCAGTAGACACCCAAGGGCGACCTTCTGGGTGTCGTTCGTAGCTCGCTGGGTTGTCGGGAGCGCAGCTCGTGTAGGGGGAGATGTTCGCCATGGTGTGCTAGCCTACATGAGAAATGATTGAGATATTTGCAGCAAAGCAATAAGGAAAAGAGCCAAGTTTGAAGATAGAGAGTCTCAAAGAACATGGAGTTCCAGTTCCAGCGTATTGTAAAATGTGAGCTTCATCAGCGAGGAGACCCGAGGGCGCAGGAATATATCGACGCGTCTCGCTAGCGGACGCGTTTTCGGCACCTCCAACATTTTAATTAAGCCTCCACCATCATCACCCACTGCGATATTCACCAGCACGAGCTCCTCCTGTCACTGCTTTCACCCACCTCGGCGCATTCGACTTGTCAATCGCAATCCTCGCTTCTTTACGACAACGACCATTGTCTCTATCTCAGTGCTTCTCAATAAAACTGTCTTAGTCGTTCCTCTCCCGAAAATGACAGTCGATTCGTGACACCCCTCTTTGCAACATGCCCACCCGGCTACGCAATGCTGCTGCCGTAGAGGCTGCGCAGACTTCCCGTCGATATGATATACCCGGCCTTCAATTCGACGACACTTTGACATGGCGCGCCGGCAAACCAATTGCCGTGGGCGACCTTCTCACGCGGCTGCAGAAGCTTGCCGGCCAGCTGCGCAATTATGATGTCGATCAAGTCGACTCGCGCGCCTTTACTACTCTTGCGCTTGATCTCGCAAACCCAAATCTTCTCGGACACAAGGATAAGGGTGTAAGAGCATGGACCGTCTCCTGCATTGTCGACGTACTCAAGATCTGTGCTCCCGACGCGCCGTTCGTCGAGACGCAACTAAAGGTGTGTGTGCTCGCGACATCCACTTCAAACAGCAAGGGCGTTGCCATTGACATGGGTTGTAGGACATTTTCACAGTCATTATCACCTCTATTCTTCCGGCCCTTGCGGATCCAACCAATGCATACAATGCCCAACATGTCTACATCCTCATCTCCTTGGCCGAGTCGCAAAGCATCCTACTGGTAACGGACATCCCAAACCATGAAAGCTTGATTACGTCTCTCTTCACAACAGCATTCGACATCGTCGCCGCTTCTGGAAATAGCGCCTCGGGTGTCGAGGTCTCAAAGAGCGTGGAGTATCACCTAAAGAACCTCCTGGCTGCAGTTGTCGACGAGGTTACCCTGCCTCCAGAGGTGACTGACATCATCATCTCACAGTTTATGCGCGTGGACGCCCGCAATCTTGAGGACCATGGAGTCAAAGGCAAGAAGCGAGACGCTCATGACACCAAGCAGGGGACACTGCTTCTCAAAGACTACCCTCCAGCTTACAACATGGCCAAGTCGCTCTGCACCACATGTCCCGAGAAGATGACTTCCCAAATCACACAATATTTTGGGACTGTGATTGTCGATGCAACCAGCGCTCCCGCTGTCTCTCTACCTACCCACAAACGTACCGCTTCGGATGCTGATGGTGACGATGAAGAAAGAGAGGGCCTAGCAGATTTGCGAAAAGCACATCGTTTACTTCGAGAGTTATGGCGCGCATGCCCGGATGTCCTCTTGAATGTGATTCCTCAAGTTGAAGCTGAATTCTCCGCCGATTCCGCCTCGCTTCGTCGGCTGGCGACTGAAACCGTCGGGGATATCACAGCCGGGATTGGCATTGCTGGGTTACCTCCGACTGTGCCTCTTGATCCTGCTGCTTATCCCTTACCCTCCATCGACAATCCAGGAGAGCCCCCTGAGCAAACCACAAACCCCCTCCTTACTGCGGCCTCACCCAAGCCTTTTATGGCTGTCCACGCTGCGGCATATCAGTCCTTCCTCGGCCGTCGCATTGATAAGTCACACATTGTTCGAGAAGCATGGGCTAATGCCGCTGCTCGAATCCTGCGTACTTCGGCTGGCGGCATCGGTTTAAATCCTCAAGAGCTTGAGGACTTGCTTACTGGCTTTGCTCAAATGCTGCGCGATCCCGAAGAACATGTGCGGTTAGCGGCCATCCAGGCCATTGATACCTTTCCCTATCATGGTATGATAAATATCCTCGGAGCTGATGGAGGCTTGGTGAAGCAACAGACTGTATTCTCTTCGCTGGCTGAACGCGTTATTGATCGAAAGCATCACGTCAGAGAGGCTGCGATTGAATTGCTCGGCCGGATTTGGGGCGTCGCCTCTAGCGATGTCGAGTCAGGCAATGAGGTTGTCAAGAGCACTATTGGAGATATCCCGAATCGTATATTTGGCGCCTATTTCACCAACGAGCCGCACGTTCACGCGGTGATTGACAGAGTTCTGTATGAAAGTCTATTACCGCTCTCTTTCCCGCCATCCAAGGTCCAAGCGTCCCGAGCCGAGAGCCAAAGACAGCGAGGAAGAGACAAAGAGGGTGGTTCGCAAGAAGAATCAGTATTTGATCCTGATGCCGTTAGAGCACGTCGCATCCTAACACTCGTCCAAAGCTTGGATACCAGACCACGCGCGGTCTTTTTCAGCCTTCAAAACAGACAGGTGCAAATGAGCAAAGGCATGAAGGTATTTCTGGAGACCTGCGAGGAATATAATGGAGGCGTTCTGGAAGACGACTCTACAGAGGCAACACTTGAGAAGCGCCTCACCCGCATGATTGATCAACTCTCAAAAAGCTTTCCCGAGCCATCTGAGGTTTCCGCTGACCTCTGGAAATTCGCAAGGCAACACAACCGTCGTTGGTATCAGCTGATACGCTTTGCCACTGGTCCTGAGCATGATTATCGCACAGTTACCAAGGCCATCAAGGAGCTTACCAAACGCATACGCGAGGCTCCCGGGAACGTGCAATCACTTCTTGATACGATCCAACCGCTCTTATATCGGTGTGCCTTGCTCGCCTATAATCGAAGTCATGTCCCAACGATCATGGCTATATCGCGGACTGATGAGGGCGGCTTGGGTGACGTAGCTCACGAGGTCCTGAAGGAGATCTCTGCCCGGAATCCGGAAGTGCTCAAGTACCACATCCAGGCGCTGTGCAAAGAGCTTGAGGATGAGGCTCCATCAAGTACAAAACCTGAGCAGGACGGTGCCCCTGACACTCTCAAGGCATGTGCGGCATTTGCTCGGAAATACCCTGCAGATATGCCCCAGGAGCGGAAGTTCCTGACATCGCTGGCACAATTTGCTTTGCACTCGAAATCTCCGCGTGCAGCGAAACACGCCGTGTCTATTATTATGATAACTGCTGATAAGAAAGAAATGTATGCTAAAGACCTGTTGTCAAAGGCGCTGGCAGGTCTTGAGTCCGATAACCCTCATTTCCTCGCTCGCCTTGCTACGATAGCGCAGATCTGCCTGCTCGCGCCCTCTGCAGCAAACGTCGACTCGGATGCGATTCAGAAGCTTTGCCTCTCAAATATTCTACTCAAAAATCAGTCGCCCAGTAAAAAGGATGACTCGAGTGCGTGGGATGATCTAGCAGACGACGAGACACGAGCTAAAGAACTGGCCCTCAAAATTTTCGTCAATCGCTGTCGGTCCCAGGATGAAATAACGAATAGCGACGAATTTACCGCACAGGCCAAACAAGCGTTCAATCATCTCATCACTCTGGTCAAGAACAAAGGAGAAATAACGCCTTCAAAAGATACACCACCCGCACAGAAGAACCGGCTCAGACTCGTTGCCGCACATCTAATATTAAAGCTCTGCAGCCACAAGCGGAAGTTCGAAGAGTTCATTGACCCCCAGTCGTTCATATCGATTGTGATGATTATAATCCATCCTCCCAATCCTGTGCGGGCAGGGATTGTCAATTCGCTGAAGAAGTATCTAGGTCTCAACCGCCTCGCTCATAGGTGGTTCACAGCTCTTTTTCTCCTGGCCTTTGAGCCAGACATGGAGCTTCGGACATCGACCGTTACATGGATTCGAGCACGCGTACAGTTCTTCGCCAGGCAGAAGCTTCAGGCAGATTCAGCAGATAAGAAAATGCATCAGAATGTAATGGAGTCAATGTTTGCACGTCTGCTCAGCTTGCTAGCTCATCACCCAGATTTTCCAACTCGGGACAGTGATGACTTTGACGGGGATTTGCTGGATTTCGCAAAATACATTGTCTTTTACCTCTGGACTATTGCCTCGGAAGACAACCTCTCGTTGATATTTCACATAGCCCAGCGTGTCAAGGGCGCCAGAGACGGTGTTGTTGATACAGAGGAAGCGAGTGAGCGACTATACATTCTTAGCGATCTGTCTCAGGCAGTGATCCGGAATTACGCAGACATTATGCCAGCGCACGCAAAAGGTGTCAACCTGCTGCAGACATGGCCTGGCAAAGTGAGCCTCCCTCGGAATCTGTTCAAAGCACTTCCCAGTCACGAGAAAGCGCAGGAAATTGCAGAGAGAAATTATCTTCCGGAGGAAGTTGCCATCGGACTGGAAAAGATGATTCGAATATATATCAAGGAGCTGAAGAATCCCAGTCAGCCAGTTAAGCGGGCAGTGATTACCGAGAGGAAGCGAAAGAGTGATGCGGCGATGCTCGACCATGGTGAGGACGGCGGGGAAGCGCGAAAGAAAGTGGCAAAGAAAGCAAAGAAAAGCACCCTAGCAATTCGCAAGACCCCTAAGCCAAGGCGCAAGAGCTCGGAACCTGCTAGCAGTCCGGTCATACCATCACGGAAGAGTAATCGGGCTTCAAATGTGGTGTCGTATGCAGAGTCAGATACAGAGGATGGGGATGT
The DNA here is from genome assembly GCA_011800825.1 of Fonsecaea pugnacius. Classification (NCBI taxonomy): domain Eukaryota; kingdom Fungi; phylum Ascomycota; class Eurotiomycetes; order Chaetothyriales; family Herpotrichiellaceae; genus Fonsecaea; species Fonsecaea pugnacius. The sequence continues at coordinate 37,723 of WJFF01000229.1, read as the reverse complement.
GGAAATGAAAGACACAATACCTCGGAAAAACAGCCCAACTACCCGAAGAAAGAGTCAGGCAGAGGAACAAGACCCGGATCAAAAACAGGATGGC
>WJFF01000228.1:14255-33179 GCA_011800825.1 Fonsecaea pugnacius | reverse complement strand
AGAGAGAAAGGGAATGGAATTCAATTATCAAGTAGTTTCATTGTTTGTCGCAAGTGGAAGAGGAAGTGAAGTGAAGCAACGATATATGATTTTTCAAAGTGTCAAATGAACTTTGCCAAGAGATATTTATCTAGTGTCGGGAAAGTTTCTATTTGTAGCCGCCAGAAGGGGGGCGTGGGAGGCTCAGCCTTATAAGTACCTCCTGTACCGCTCCAGATACCTAGGTACTTACCGTGTCACTCTCAATATCTAGGGGGTAACCTCATATAGTATCGCTGGCGTTTTGACAGGCATCTACCATCTGCCATCTACCGAGTAGGTATAGAAATCTAGGGTTTGCGATTGATTCTCTACCCGTACGAGGTACGGGTCCATTCTCTGCATCCTCACCCAGAAACCATACATGTCTTGACCACAAGCACCAACATGTACCTCGTGTTCCGAGTAGGTACAGCAATGTCTTATAGAAAAACCGCTCACGGTCTACCCTGCCACGCCTCCCCCAAGAATTCCTCCAGCCGCTTAGGTCTCCATTCCGGACACCGTGTCGAAAACTGCGGCTCCTTGGAAAGATCCCACACTCCCGAGACATAGAGCTTGCCAAACAGGCTCAAGGACTCCTTTCTCGATTCTGTCTCGTCGGGCGACGCGTCCCACGCCGCGGACCCTGGATTCGGCAGGATCGTCACTTTGCCCTGCTCGAGGTCCACGGGGGTGTCGTGCGTGATTTCGAATGGGGTGCCTCCTTTGATTTTTTGCCAAAGCGTCAGTATGTTGCAGACAGGTTTTATATGTCAATGATCAGCACAGGGGTGCCTTCCACCCAAGACTGGCTCGCATATTCGAGGGGCTGGGGAGCAAGCAGTGAATTGACCTACCTCGTACTCGTTCGGCGATGTTCACGAATTCGTGGAACGTAATGCTGTCGCCCACTGCGAACATCCATTCAGGCCAGTCCCCGGCTTCCAACAACAATAGGATAGCGCGAGCCACGTCGCCAATCAGAGTCAGGCTGAGAACATTGGCTCCGTCCCCCGGTATGGCTGCTTTGCGATTAAAGACATCTATTGCCCAGGAGTAGTCCGATAGGTGAGACTTGACATGTGGCATTCCCCAATCTGCAGGATGTGAGATCTTTGCCCATTTTTAGAAGAAGAGATGTCACTGTATGAGCGAGCAACTCACGCCCCAACCAGGCAGCCTTTGTGGGGGAAAGGTAAGGGGACAGATCAGCACGACTTACAGTCCATAAACCACCCGCAGGCAATCCTCGTGTACTGCAGCGAGCTGGACTCGAGAAGTGAAGCGGCATCGAGCCACCACTGCACGGTGGGGTCTAGAGGTAGGAGACTGAAGAGAGCGATCTCATGAGAATTAGTTGACACTCGTTAAAAACTCAAATGACGACTGAGACAGGAAGAGCAGTTCCAGATTAAAATTCAAGATGGACGTACTCGGGAACCGTTTTCGCCCAGAATTCGCTTGGTATCAGACGCTTCGTCGCGCTGGACTTGTCTGCAGCTCTGATCAGATTGCATTGAGCCTCGCTCGTGGCTGGGGAGCTGATGCCGATGGTCGAGACGACGGTGTGGACATTGTGCGTTGTCAGAATGTCAGCAAGCCCGTCCACATCGTCGTAGTCGACTTGGAGGAATTTGGTGCCCGTGTTGGACACGGCAGCTTCTGATGCCTTGCGAGTCAGGACAATAACGCTGAATTTGTGGCTCTGTTCAACATAGTCCAGTATCGATCGTCCCACGCCGCCCGTCGCCCCCGCGATGGCTACTGTGATCATTTTCAGTTTCTGCAAGAGTGCAGTGTAGCACAAAGTGACGCAACGCCTTGCTCGATATGGGGTTTTTTTTTTTGGACTCGGAGCTGGACGCCCGAGCCGGGGATTTGCGGGGGTGGAATTATTTCGACATGCTTGTACAACTGAAGCATGTGGTCACTTACACATTCGCTGCGCCAGGCGGATGGATACAGAAAGGACAAGGCAGAGTCATCCTATAGACTGTTAGCACTCTTTCAACTTGTTCACGAGAGTGAGTGGTCGGTTGCAGAGAAGTCATGATCATCAAGCACAGAGATGGATGCGTACCGAGTGTAGGAACGTATATCACCTCCACAATCTATTCCACTTTCCCCCACCAGGTTTTCTTATATCAATTTCCATCTCATGATTCTGGAGACCCTGCCTCTTGAGTGAACCTGCATTTCCATAGCCGTCACTCCGCGTTGACCTGCGAGACATGACGTCGTTACGCACGCACGCACACAGACCCGCGCGGCTGGTGCGGCCGCACAGGTTCCGGTCTCTGTGAAGTCCCGTTGGAGTTTGTAGAAATTGCCATCAATCACTCCATCTTTTCCTGGGTATCGTGGTGTCTTCGGAGCGGGAAAGGGTCCACATTGATTACATGATATATATCATACTATACCTTAGCCTGCCTCGCATCCCCTTTTCAGTCGTTGTGTTGTCCAATGGCCTTTTCCTGGTGCAATAAAGCTTGGAGAGGCAGCCACTCATGGTCAACAGAAATCATGAGACCTGTTCCCTGCCCTTGTTACTTTTGTTGTTAACCAGGAGTAGGTATTTCAATACCAATTCCAGGCGCAGATGCAGTTTCAGCAGAAAAACAAGTACCACTCCATCAGGTTTATCAGATGGGTGACAGGGTTTGCAGGAGTTGCAGTTGGTTTACTCAACACCCCTTTGGTCTGGGTGGATATTTTCTGAATATGCTGGACGTACCGAGTACAGGCAAAAATCCACCATTTGTCGAAAGGAATAAAAAGCGAGGGCGTTTTCCTGTGTCTGTAGATTGATATACTTTTTCTTTCTCTCCTTTTCTTGAATCTTTCCTGAAGAAATCACTGTCCCTCTTCTATATCTTTCTTTTCCAGTATAAATTTATTTTGAGAGACCAGGCTGCGCATTTGTTGTTCTTGCCGACGTGGGAATCAACATGTCCAATTTCAAAGTCTGGTTCATCACGGGCACGTCTTCGGGGTTCGGGAAAGCCTTGACCCTCGAGGTCCTTCGTCGTGGTGACAAGGTCATTGCCTCTACACGAAATGCTGCCAAGCTCGAAGAGCTCAAGACCGCCGGAGCTGATGTCTTGAGTCTCGATGTCACCTGGCCCCTCGACAAGTTAAAGGCACTCGCAGAAGAGTCCCATGGGCTCTATGGGCGGATCGACTACCTCATCAACAACGCCGGGTATTGTCAAGTCGGCGGCTTGGAAGAACTCACGTATGGTTTTCCTTCATGAACGAAGCGATGCCTAGTAGACATATGTGCTGACATCGATAAGGCCGGAAGAAACTCAGGCCCAGTTTGCAACAAACGTCTTTGGCCCATTGAACGTGACCAGGTCGATTCTCCCCTACATGCGCACCAAAAGATCAGGCGTCATTGCCAATTTCTCCAGCATTGGGGCATGGCGTGGCACACCCGCCGTGGGCATCTATGAGGCTTCGAAATGGGCCGTCAGTGGCATCACCGAGACGCTGCATCTCGAGCTGGCCGAGTTCAACATCAAAGTCTGCAGCATTGAACCGGGCTACTTTCGATCAAACTTCCTGAGCAGTGGCCACAAGATCCTCCACGTCAATCACATATCAGACTACGACACCACAGCGGTCCGGAAGACAGAGGAACGCGTGGAGCGGACAAACCAGAACCAACCAGGCGATCCCGCAAAGGGGGCCAAGGTGATTGTTGACGTTCTAACGGGTGCGTCCGGCAAAGAGATCCCGTTGAGGTTGGCGTTGGGAGCGGATGCTTACAGGATCATCCGGGGAAAATGCGAAGAGACAATCAAGGGCCTGGATGAGTGGAGGGAAATCAGCTCGTCGACTGATATTGATGCCAAGTAGAACAAGAGAGGCGCCGTCACAACAGTGATCAAAGCATTCCGTAGGAATTGCTCCATAAGTTGCCCGGCAGCCTTTGGTTCGAGGTTGCTCGACTCTCCGGCCATTCAAAAGCGCTTCGCTTGGAGATGTCAGTCCGGCCATATTGTTGCGAAGTGGCATGTTGCCCATAAATAATCCGACAGTATTCTTTCGACTGTGGACCCGGTGGATCAGCCTTAAGCGACAAATATCAGGCAACGAAGTTACGGGAGATATCGTCCGCGAGGCTTTGTTCAAGGCCCACCAGATACATGATGAGATCTCGCTCGAGTCCCTCCAGTTCAGATGTACACCTTCCCCTTCTCTTTAATGGGTCATGCCGAACCTCTAACATTAATGAGTATTGACGACAGAGCGGTATGTCTAGTTTGAAGAGGAGACCGGCAAACTGTGTAGCAACGAGCCACCGCATACAAGGCATATGTAGGATTGTTCTGTGGTTGCCGACAAAGAACGAGGTATTCGTAGCTGTATCTGCAATCACCATGAACTGGTATGGGACATAGCAAAGAAGCCATCCCCAAGATACTCCAAGCTTGTCCTCAGAGGACCAGATGCATTGATCGGAGCCATGCGTATCCAGCGGACATGCTGATCGGACGTGCGGTGAGCCTCCTAGGAGAGATCGCGGATGAGGCGTTCAGGGTAGGATTGCCCAGTCTGACGAGTGACTTGTCGAGAGTGGGATCACTTGGACTGGCGCCCGGAGGTACCCGCATTTTACGGACATTCATCCGCGCCACTGCTTACCGATAAAACAACTAGAATCGTAGGACTGTCGCGACACGTCCACGACGGATGAGGCGGAGGTGTACCTTTGGCATGTCAGAAGCATACTCAGTCTTTAATACAAGGTCCGCGGCGATAAAAGATTCTTTGAGGAAAGTTGGCCGGTTTGCGGACTAAGCTTTGTTGGGAATTAGCGTCTTGGCCACTTTCTATCTCGGAATCTATATTTTGGGTATGCCCATACATAGTTATTCCAGCACATATTAGAGTATTCGCTATACAAGGAAGCCTCTCACCCTTTCGAATAAAACCTCGCTAAACAACGTGGTCAGAAGCAAGCCGAGCCACCCTTATCATCCAAAACGTATCCGAGGCCACAAAAGAAATGCCTCGTGTTCGGTTCCATCCCCTGCGAATACTGGGAAGAGGCTGGCCACCCACTGTTGACCTTGGTTACAACGCCATCGTTTGACAGGTAAGATGATATTTGCTTTTGGCATGGCAGACGAGATACTCGGTTCTTGCTGGCCACTGGCATCGAAGAATTGAGTCAACCAACTTACGTTTTTCACCTTATCTCTCAACTCTCGCTTATCGTGGTCCGCCCCAAGATTGTGATGGCTATCCAACAAGATAAGTTAGCCCAGGCTTACCTACATTGAAGTATCACTCCTGATAGTTCTACCCAGGTAGTTATAAGCGTGGCAGCGTTTTGACTCTAGTGGCCGGCCCTTGTTTGGCTTGCACATGCCTAAATCTGAGTTCGGCCGGTTTGAATGGCTGGAATCTGAGTGTGTGGCCACATTTTACGTGTCAACGCCATCTAGACCGTCTTGTGCCGTGCCTCCGAAAAAGCAACTTCTTGGGGCAAAGATCTTTACCCCATTCGATGCCGGTTGTCCAGCTTGGCTATTGGCTCTTATCTTGGAATGACAGTAGCGGTCATGGTCTTGACAGTCCAATCTCAGGGCCACTAGGCGAGGCTTCTGGTGCTTATCAGTAGACACGGCTGGAGCTGAAATGTGGGCGGCGATCCTAACGTCACAGGGCTCACTTCCGAAATATTTGGTCGGGCACGTTCGGGCGGCCAATACTTCATTAATATTGTCATTATTCCCTTCATCGTCTCGTCTGCCTAGAGATTATTGTGCACCACACAATCTCTACCACCATGGCAACCTACGACGAGAAAAACTACTACGAGAAGGATATCTCTTCCGCCGTCGAACCTACCGTCGTCGAGCCCGTCGGCGTTGGTCGCGTGACTGGCTTCAAGAGACGTCTACCGCGCTTCACCCTTGCAGTCCGTCATGAGGAGAGTAGCTTTGCGCCCTCCGCGAGCGCCTCCAATGCTGACTTCGACCCGATTCCACCATCAAAGCGCACATGGAATTGGGGTGCATATGTCGCCTACTGGATGGCCGACGCCTGGGCTGTGTCGAACTGGGAAGTTGGTGAGCCATCCTTTGACAAGGCTGCTATTCTGTTGCGTTTGAGAGGGCTCCGATTCTGAATGATTGATGGCGCAGCTTCTTCCATGATCGCTGTCGGTCTCAGCTGGAAAATGGCAATCGGCGCCTGTGTGCTGGGTAACGCAATCATGGGTCTCGTCATTACCGTCAATGGTAGAATGGGTGCAATTGTAGGTTGTGTGCGCCTTCAAATGATCGCGCCGAGCTAATTCGGAACAGCTTCACACACCGTTCCCTGTGCTGTCACGTATGCCGTTTGGCTACTACTTCAGCTACTTTGTCGTCCTGTCCCGTTGCGTCCTCGCCATTGTTTGGCTCGGGTCAGTTTGTTCGACCCGGAAATCATCGCCTCAGGAGGCTAACTGCGGACAGTGTTCAAACCACGACTGGTGGTCAATGTATGGAAGTGCTACTCACAGCCATCTGGCCTAGCTTTGCCAGAATACCCAATCACATACCCGCTGATCAGGGCATCACTACGGCGGGGATGGTTGCCTTCTTGCTCTACTTCCTACTTCAACTCCCCTTCCTGTGCATACCTTACACGAAGGTATGACCCTGCAGCCAAATCCCCTTTGATTCAGTGACCAACTAACTTCTCTCAGATCCAATACTTCTTCGCATTCAAGAGCATTATTGCACCCATCATCTTTTTGGCTATTTTCGGTGACACGCTGCACAAGGCCGGCGGCACCATCAGTAAGAGTACAGTCATTACCCAAGGCACCACAATAAGCGGTTCGACTCTTGCTTGGGCCTTCTTCGGCAGTAAGTGATGCTCTACCTCCGCAAGAGAACCCGCGTCCTCTAACCAGAATCCTTCTTGCAGACCTCAATGGAGTCTTGGGCAACTACGCCACCTTGGGTTTGAACATTGCCGACTTTTCCAGATACGCCAACAAACCCAGCGCACAGAATGTTCAAGCGCTGGTCATTCCCGCCATCTTCAGTAAGTTTGTCACTCCACCTTTCCACAACAACCTGCTGACTATCTGGACTCATAGCTGTTGTTGGTCTGCTTGGCATCTTCACTGCTGCTGCCGCTCAGACTGCCTATGGCGAAATCATCTGGAACCCCATTGAAATCCTCCACCTTTGGATGGAGTCCGGTTCTCACCGTGGCCGCGCTGCTGCCGCTTTCGGCGCCATCGGCTTGATCATCGTCACCCTCGGTATCAACATATCGGCCAACTCTATCAGCGCAGCCAACGATCTCATGTCTTTCTGCCCCAAATACATCAACATCCGCCGTGGTCAACTTCTTGCTGCCGTCATTGGAAGCTGGGCCTTTGTCCCGGTAAGCCCGAGTCCCCCTCCGCAAACGCTGCCCAATACCCTGCTGACCAAAACGACAGTGGAAAATCCTCGCATCAGCCGCCAAGTTCCTTGCTTTCCTCGGTGGCTACACCATTTTCTTGGGCCCTATGACATCCATTCTCATGACAGAGTACGTACCTCTTCAAGACCCCACAACCCGTTCCTCCACTTTGCCATATCCAACATTGCTGACTCGTATGTTCCCTGCCATAGCTACTTCATCGTCCGACGCGGAAATGTGTCTGTGCCCGACATGTACAACTTTCACGGCATATACCGCTACTCGCCCAAATTCGCCACCAACTGGCGCGCGGTTGTCGCGTTCTTCATCGGCTGCACTCCTCCGCTTCCCGGTTTCGTCAACAACATCGTTGTGGCAGGCCATGGCAAGACAAGCGTCTCTCTGGGCGGCCAGCACCTGTAAGTCCCTTTAGGTCTCTTTCCATCCCCATAATGACCCTAGCTGGGCGTCAGACGGGAGTGCGCACGCTGTATCGGAACGATACTGACAAAACCAAACCTGGGCAGGTTCGCAATCGGCTATGTCTACTCATTTGTCGCTGCCGGCGTCTTCTACTGGGGCTTCAATCGCTTCTGGCCACATACCGAGTCCATGTTGACCCATCCCGAGACGGGCGAGGATATCATTGCAGCCAACGATGCTAAGAATCTTCAGGAGCGTCGCGCAAGCTGGTCAGAGCGGAGACCGAGTGCTGTGACGAGGTTCTTTTCAGTGTAGACACTCTCGTACAACAAGGCTTCCCAGGACGATCTTTTTGAAAGAATTTTCTGCGGTTTAGAACGGTCGCGGCTACATTGTATGGCCATGTTCTCAGCAGCATCGCCTGGTTCGGCGGGAGGATTAGAACATTGACTCTTAGAGATGAGCGGGGGCCGATGAGTTGATGGTGGCCACACAAAGTCTCGGCTGTATCAGGGTCTTTGTGTAACATCGGAGACTCCTACACCCGAAGGATTCTAGGCAACAATGCAGATTGTTAGAATTGATCATTTTCACCGACACATGAGGTCTGCCCTTCCAAACATTCTATCCCTGATTCTCCCCTTGTAACGCCACAAGCTCGATACAAGTACGACACTCGGTGCCGAGCGCGGTCGTTGATAGGTGGATCTACTGTATGTTGTGTTTGTTTGTGCGATACCCCTTTTGCCTTTCTTATATTCACAACCTCTCTTCCATCCACGCCAACAGCGACGACAGGGCAGATTGGATGCGATGCTTGGGCCAAAGTCATGTATGAACCTCTCAGCTTGACTTGGCGGAATCGCATCGCCTCCATGGTTATTAAACATGTTCCGTACACCACCAGCCCTTTCTCACCAGCACGGAGCATCCGCCTTTTCCATCGTCTCTCCCAACAGCAGTCTTCTCCTTCTTGCAGTACCGACCATGAATCATTCTACCGCTACTCCGGCGGACGCTGGCTGTGGGACGAAGAGAAACAGCTCCAGGCTCGGTACAAGCGGTTCAACGTACCTGAGCTCCAACGCCTGGCGGCCCAGAGTGTCGGAGCGCAGGCCTGCGTGTCCATGATAAAAATGGCCGAGGGCGGATTCAACAAGGTCTTTCGACTTGTCATGGACGACGATTCTGTTGTCATTGCGAGGATCCCAAGTCCCGTCGTGGGACCTTCGTTTAGGAGTACTGCTTCAGAAGTCGCGACTATGGATTTTGTATGGCGCCCTGTCAACGGTTCAGATCGCGGTGCGACGACTAATATCTGTTGATTCTGCAGGCTCGCACCATTCTAAAGATCCCAGTCCCCAAGGTTTTAGCATGGAGCGGATCGTCCAAGAACCCCGTGAAGTCAGAATATATCTTGATGGAGGAAGCCAACGGGACACCACTTTACAAGGTCTGGGATGGCCTGGAACTTGGGGAGAAGCTCAAAATAGTCGACGACATCGTTGCTATTGAGAAAAACTTCTGTCAGTCTCATTTACACGGTCAGACAAACCCCGATGAGCAAAGGGCTGATTGATTGCAACGTCAGACTGATTCCCTAGGATGTGTAGTTACGGGAATCTTTACTACGCGACGGATGCCTTTCCCGGTTGTGAGAAGGCAGAAGTCGACGGCGTCGCTTCACAATCAGAGAGAGAAGAGACAGCAAAACGCTTTGTCATTGGGCCTGTTGTCGACACGCAATTTTGGAGTCAAGGCTGAGACGGGATGGATGTCGATCGTGGTCCTTGTCAGTTGCATCAGCTGGGACTGAGTCGATTTGCTGACACTCGACAGGGAAGAAACCTGAAGACTATCTCAAGGCAATAGCTCATCGCCAAATCTCCTGGATACGCCAGCATGCCCTCCCAAACCCTTCACATGGCCTATTTTCGGTTTCTACTGCGCAAAATACTCCGAGCTCCCACGTTGCGCTCTATGAGAAGTTTCTCGCTGTTGCAGATTCGCTGCTACCGAAAAAGCAGGATTTGGTCAGATCCACGCTTTGGCACTGGGACATTCATGCCCCCAACCTTTTCGTCCATGATGGCAAAATAACGTGCCTGATTGACTGGCAAGACGTGTGGGCTGGGCCTTTGCCCCTTCAAGCACGCCATCCACGACTTGTCAGGTATGATGGAGAAGTCATGTTGAAATTGCCCGAGCATTATGATACCCTGGTCGACAAGGAAGAAAAGGCACGCGTTCGAAGCCAGGTTGAAAGTTCCATTGTCCTGTGGGTGTACGAGTCCGGAACCAAGAAGTGCAACCCGATTCTCCACGAGCTATCTCAGCCACCTCAATGGCGCACGATACGTGACACGGTTGAATTTGCATCGAACACGCGGGAAGGGGACATTCTACCCTTTCGACAATGTCTTATTCGTATCGCACGGTAAGTCTCGCCTTGGTCCCACCGCAACACTCATCGACAGTTCTAACGCGCAATGGCAGCCACTGGGACGAGATCAACCTCCAGGTACCCTGCCCGATAAGCTTCACTGAAGACGAGTTAGAAGCACATTACCGAGACGGGGAGGGCTGGAATGAGCAAGCAGAGTTCTGGGACTCGCTGCAGGGCCTCGTCCACCGAGACGGATGGACTTCGAATGAAACCTACGACCAGGCGCTGAAGATGTTTGTGCAGTTGAGAGAGCAAGGATTGCAGCACTTGACTGGAGAAGAGCGACGCGACTTTGAGAAACAAACTCGGTGGGCTTCAACAACCTAGTTCTTGTAAGATGTGGGGAGACTTTTGTTCTGCCTGTTTGAAGAACTAACCACCTAGCTATCGGTGCTCGTTGGGCAGAAAGAAGCGAAATAGTCGGGTCTCCTAGGTGGAAGCGCGTTGAGAAAGATGAGCATTTACCTCCATGAGGGCTTGGGTTGGAAGATATCTGCTCTGCCTCATTCGGTCTCTGCCATAGAGCGGAATACCCTGGGTCAGGTATGCGGCATCTGAAGCCCTAGGCAGCGAGACTCCGGGATCTGCCTGACGTTTATCATTCCTTGTCTCGTGGAAGCTGCTGTGATGGCGCCCTGATCGACCTCAACATCAGGTCCAATACACAGACCATGACCCGACTTTCAGGCTGAAAGCGAGTCGCAGTAACCGGGGCTGGCAACAGGAAGCACGATGATCAGGCCCAAGAGAAAGAGGATGAAAGATACTGATATTAGGAGTATATATTTTACAGACTCCTCTCAACAAGATAAAATTTACACTATGCGATGCTTATCCTAAACTTCCCGTTCATAATAGTTAAAACGGTCGACTACTGCGTGTCCCTAGTCCAGCCCCGCCTTTCGCTCGGTTGGGGGCTACATTATTATGTACTCGGTACATAAGTCCTGGTGCCAGCCGCATTTAGAGATTCACAGAATCTTACCAAGTCGTTGAGTACAAAACCAGGATATATTTTCGCCCACCAGCTCCAGCGCAAGTCAGCAATGGCACCGTCCTTCGAGAACAGGGCATAGAGCTCAAGCCACCCTCTGTCATGATGGTGAATGCCATTTATGACCTCGTCTCGGCCCGGACAACCCGCCATCAGTGGATCATCTGCATCTCTCACTCGTCAGACGCTCAACCGCTACGGGGACACGGGGACCACGTCCACCAAGTCCCCAGACGGTGTCCATGTCGAGTTTTTGTCAAGAGTCCCCGCAAGGGGTTGGGAGGTCCCACGAATAAGGACTCCCATGGCCTACACCACAAACCACACAATCAGTCCAAACAAGACAAGAGAGGGGAATTCTTTCAGCTTTATGTGAAGCTGAAGAACACACGACATGGCACACGCTCGCTTGGGGACAGATTGATAGGCCCCGGCTCTTCCGTCCAAGTCAAAGGGTCTTTTCACTGCTGCTCACCCCTCTCTCTGGGTCTCGTCGCAGCCCTTCCCTAAACTCCTCGATGCATTAGCGCAGCCCAACACGGCCAACAGTCGACTAATTAGGCGACTTCAGCTGCACGGCCTTGTGTCAAAACGGTGTGGGCAGATGATTCGATTGACAGATTTCGACCACCAGCCTCGGTATGGCCGTTGAAGATCGCTCACGATCGCAACGGTTTTACGTGAAAAAGCTGAATGGAGACTCGTACACGTACTGTTGGGGGAGCTGCCTCAAAAACTCCGTTACACCTCGAGATGTGGTTTCCGGGCTCTCTTATTCTTGCTGTCTTCACTGACACACTACCAAAGACAAGATGGATGACAGCGGACCTCTGTACAATGTGCGCATGAAGCGCGGACAAGGGTATAACTCTTACATCCAAGAAGTCCGAATCGACAATGCCGTTACAATCACGCGGTTTCCAGAAAACCCGGTACGGACGAGCGCCTCGATCAGCGAAGCCGACACCCTGACGCCCGAGCACACGAGGAGTGATTCGGTATCGAAAGCTGCGCCGGCGCCGGCGTCAAAGCCACCTCTGGAAATGAACGACATCCTGGCGACGTTGACCGAGAGCTTGAAGAAAACTAGTGCCGCCGAAAGTCCACAGCCACCGAAACTGCCGTACCTGCTCAAACTGGATCCCAATGCCCGGCATAACCAGACCGTGACGTTTTCTTCGAAACAGGTCAAGAGCATCGTTGAGATGAACAATGCCATGGGCTTTAATGCTTCGGCCGCGATCAAAGCTACCAGCTTAGGTCCAGGCGCCGAGGCTCGAAGCAGCCTTGCCACTCGGGACGATCTCAATACCAACGACGTCAACTTCCTTGTCCACGTCAAGGTCGTCAACGAGGCCGACGACCGGAAGGAAGAATGGTCGTTCAACGAGGTCCCTGGGCTGAATGAAGCCCTCGGAGACGACAAGGAGCCAGGCGCAATGAAGGACGCGCATTCCAGAAGCGTCGAATTCACCCGCATCTACGGCGACTGTTTCATCTCCGACTTCGTCGAGGGAGGCGAGATCTACGCCTGGGTGGGCATCAAGTCACAAGACCGCAAGAACTCACGACAACTGGCTGTCCATGCGTCGGCGCAGTTGACCCCCATGGGTCTCCCCGTGCAGGCTTCGGGCGAAATGGATGCTTCGCAGGAACGCAATCGGCTCTTTTCCCAAGCCACGACTTCGATCCGCATCCAGTGGCGCGGCGGCGGCCAGATCAAGAACCACGACTTCCCCTGGGGCATGGACAGTTTGATCCTGATCGCCAATGCGTTCCCATCAATGGTGGCGGCGAAACCCGCAAAGATCCGCGCCGTCTTGACCCCGTACACGGCCCTGAAAAGTTTCCACGACCACCGGCTGTCGAATCCGCGAATACCGCTGCCGCTGACCTATGACCACTGTGCCATTTACACCAGCACGCTGTACGAAGACTTTATGGCGTTTCAGGACTTGTGCGAGAAGCTGAACGCCATGATCAAGGATCCACAGGACTTTCGGAACCGTGACGACGACAAGGCCTCAAAGGATATACAAAAGGCAGCGCTGCAGAGCGGCGATGCGATCGTGACCACGCGGCGGAATACCATCGACTTTGGCACATCGGAGATGGATGACCCGACGTCAGACGCCTGGACAGACAAGAAGACCCGGGCACTCATGAACCTCGATGTCATCCTCCGAGATCCAACCCCCAAGCTCGCCAGCATGGATCCGGATCCACAGAAACTCAGCATGATGAGACTCCTGTGTCGCTCTTCGATGATCTACATCCAGGAGCAGGCCGCCGGGCTCGTCGTCGATCCCGCGAGGTCAATCACCAAACACGACGAACAAGGCCGGCACGTCTACAGCCTGCCAAAGTACATTTGCCCCGGCGTCATTCAGAGCATATTGCCCATCCCCAAGTTGGACAACAGCGGAAGCGAGTGGCGAGACAAGGAGATCGCCGATTTACAGGGCATCGAGCATATCAGGAACGACCCGTTGAATTACTCCTGGGACGTGATCGGAGAGCCCCTGTCTCCGTACAAGAGTCACGAGCACTTTGCCATTGGGAATTTCGACCTCGACGACGAAGAGTACCCCCAGCGAGTGGCCGTGCAGCCTTTCACCGCCGGGTGGTACCACAGCCGGCGTATTCGAGACAGCCACAACGCCATCAGCGGCATCGGATTCGGGTACGCGAACAAAAAGGCAGTTTGCCACCACAACTGTAAATCTGTCGAGGCAGAGGAGTCCCCGGGCGTTAAGAACGCTAGCGCAGAAGAGCGAGCCACCATGTTCGCCAACATGTACTCCGGGTGTAAGCCTGCGCCGGACCGCTGGAAACAGATTGAAGACCGCAGCCTCAGTGCCTCATCCATCAATCGCGTCAACGTCTACTACCGTCCCGGCGCCAACCGCATTGCCGGCATCGAGCTCCTATCCGATCCCAACCCTGCCGATTTCAACGATGACTCCAAACGAGTGACGCCCGTGTTCATCCACAAAGCGTGGGACCCCGACGCGACCGCGCAGAGCAGTGTGACGGCGAAACTGCCGGACAAGATGGACATGCAGGCTCTGTACCCGGGCGACAATGTCTTGGACGAGAACATGGACAAGAACTGGATGTTTGCCGGGTTAATGGGCGCGTTTGAAAAGGTCGGGCCTCCGGGCATGGGGCGGTTCAAGCACGGCAGGGTTCTGGTCAAGGTTGCAGTCGTGTGGAAGAAGAGGCCCGGTGTTTCATGAGCGTTCTCGCCTCTTCTGCATTGTATCTTTTTCAGTACGGACGAACTGAACGACATTGAGGGTTCGGTTTGTGAGCGTTTCAGCGGACTTTTTGTGCATTTTTCCATGGAGTTAGTGCTGTTGGACTGAGTACCTAATCTTGCGCGATATTCTGAGTTGAGTAGAAAGCATGACTAGGTAGATACCATGTTTTGATATCAAACTCGGTCTTTCGTCGTAGCCTCAAGCGATTGTATCTCACTTGTTCTTGATGTGTGATATGGCGGTAAAAGCAGCGGCTGTGCTGGAGCCGCAGCCTAATGCCAAGCTATTTGCACGTGACTGGGCTATCTCCCCACTAAGATTGTGTGGACCTTTTTTAGGCTCTGATTAATTCACTAGCCTCCGCAAGATCAACTGCGCTACCAAATAGTATTCTTGAATAACCTCAGGTCAACATAAAGCACAATTCTATATCACGTACGAATGATTGATCCTGCCACAATCCTGTACATGCCGCCGACAAACTATGGACACCTCTTCGGACCATCTGCACGAAAGTCCTCCCCTTGGAAACGGGCAACCTGCTGTGAACAACTTCCCCTTGACTTTCCAAGATCTCGGTGTTATCGAGTCGCTATGCGAAGGCTGCGATTCTCTTGGTTATCGAACGCCTACTCCTATTCAGGCACAGGCTATCCCACCAGCACTCGAAGGAAGAGATCTTGTAGCCCTTGCCGAGACAGGAAGTGGAAAAACAGCGGCATATGTCTTGCCCGTCTTGCAAGCTTTGTTAGATCAACCACAGTCACTACACTCTCTGATTCTTGCGCCAACCAGAGAACTTGCACACCAGATCGCCGACGTTGTTGAAGCGCTAGGTGCTGTCATATCTGTCCGGTGTGTTGTTCTGATTGGGGGCGCAGACATGATGTCACAGTCAATAGCACTGGGGAAGAAGCCACACATCTTAGTCGCAACGCCAGGCCGTTTACTGGACCACTTGGAAAATACCAGAGGGTTCTCACTACGACTCCTAAAGTACTTGATCATCGACGAGGCGGATACGCTCTTGGATCTTGATTTCGGGCCAATCTTGGATAAGATCCTGAAAATCCTACCCCGTAGACGGACCTTGTTGTTCTCTGCGACAATGTCGGGCAAGGTCGAGGCTCTACAGCGAGCGTCTTTGTTGAATCCTCTCCGAGTTTCCGTGTCCTCGGAGAATCAGACTGCTGCAACGCTTCTTCAGTCGCACATCTTCCTTCCGCACAAGCATAAAGATGTGTACTTAGCGCATCTACTCACTGACCTGGCGGGGCGGACAGGCATCATATTTACACGTACGGTCAACGAGGCTCAGCGGATATCTATTATGCTCCAGAGTCTAAATTTCTCGGCTACGCCTCTTCATGGACAACTTTCACAGAGAGCGCGGTTCGAAGCATTGAACAGATTTCGACGCGGGTCTCGAAGCTTGCTTGTGGCTAGCGACGTTGCCGCCCGCGGGCTTGACATACCTTCGGTCGATGTTATCCTCAATTACGACCTTCCGCATGACAGTAAAACTTATATACACCGGGTCGGCAGGACTGCCCGTGCTGGGAAAACTGGCACCGCTCTGTCCTTGGTCACTCAGTACGATGTTGAGCTGTGGCTAAGAATAGAGGCCACCCTGGGTCAGAAACTAGACGAGTATCCGATCGTCAAAGAAGATGTCATGATGCTCTCTCAGCGTGTCGGTGACGCTCAACGGAGTGCCGTGCTCAAGATGAAGGAACTTCACGAGAATAGAGGGAAGCCAGGTGCCAGTCTCCGCCGTCGAAGAGCTCACAAACAGAAAGACGACAACATGGACCTGGATGAGGGTTGAAAGCTCTTTGTCCCCATACAGCTGGCTGTGTTGCGTCATCTTCCTCGAGTTGATGAAATTATCGGCCTCTGGATATACCCTAACTGACACGATGTTTGCATCGACCAACATCCCTCAATCTTGCGCAAGACACATCAAATAAGCAAACCGAAAATTGCTTCGGACTGTCTGGTAGGGACAAGTTTCCCGTCATTGGGATGGCTGGGCTTATTTTGTTGGCACTGGCCTCTTCGTCTCACTCTGCGAACTACCTCCACCATCTGCGTCCTTTTCTTTCCGGTTGTTTTTGAGTGCTCTTCTGCACGAGGAGCATCTCTCTTGGTAGAACAGCGTTCTCTTCTGCGCAGTCAAATGGATACATCTTGTGGTAGCA
Organism: Fonsecaea pugnacius; assembly: GCA_011800825.1. Taxonomy (NCBI): domain Eukaryota; kingdom Fungi; phylum Ascomycota; class Eurotiomycetes; order Chaetothyriales; family Herpotrichiellaceae; genus Fonsecaea; species Fonsecaea pugnacius. Next base: position 16,412 of record WJFF01000228.1, on the reverse strand, counting down.
TCGTTGACTCCACGAGCTCTTCTCAGCATTTCCACGCGATCTCGGCCAGCATTACGTTGATTGACCTCGTCGCATGGCCGGAAGGTATCAACAAGATATTCTTCGTGTGTGCATTGGTAAACAATGTAGTTGACGTGGCACATTGTCTTGGACAGCAGTTAGCAGAAATAATCGGGTCGAGACACAGGATCTCTATATACCTCACGTTCTCGGTTGGATTTTGACATGGCAGGGCTTCAGTTTTTCAAAATCCAAGATTGACGCCTTGTATTAATATTGTTGAACGCGAGGCAGTCATTTGTGTCCTGTATAGTTTTAAACGTGCTCACCAGACCATCATTGGGCGTTCAATGTGTAACAAGATAGGTGTCGCTCAACATATAAGGGACGCTTATTGCTACCACAGAAGGGGGCAGAAAGCGGCGATACACTGAAAAAAATAGCAAGTTCAGGTCGCACAGTACAACCAGGGGTGTATCAGCAAGTCTCTAGCACTCTTCCTCTCCTCTGGCATCCACGTCAACATTGAGCGCATAAATTGAAGAAATGTAACCTTATCGGCCCCGTCTAGATGTTCAATGGAATTCTCTAGGGAGAGCAAGGGAAGCAGAGGATTGCCTTTATAATTCCCCTTCAGCGAGTGTTAGATATGCTTGATCAACGACAACACAAGGAAGGTCTCAACTCGCCTTGTTCATCGAATAATAATGGTGTCTTTGAGCTTCGACGCTGGAACTCCTTTGGTGGGATGCCCAGATATGCAATCATCTCTGCAACGTGGTATCTGTTATTGCGCAGGCCTTCATCGTCTCGGGCGTCAAGGAGATGCTTATTCTCCATCATATCCCAAGTCTGTAGAATAAGATTCCTCCATGGTCAGTCAAACAACACCACGAGCGAGAGATGGACAAGGGTCTAACTCACCATACATGCCGTGTTCCATATATCAACACTGTGTGACCAGTCCGTTTGCATAATGATCTCTGGCGCTTTGTAGACCTCTGGCTGTATTTCTTGATATGGATAGGAACCTCCAATCCGAGCCTCGCCGAAGTCACACAGAACAGGGGAACTCCATCTGTGATCCTTTGGGCGCCGAAAAGGTTGAGATGCGTAGACTGTTCGTTCGTCGTTAACAGTTTTACGAGGACAGGGATGTTGACGCTCAGCCTCCTCAAAGTCCGCGAGTATGCTCTCGTCCTGGATGGTCAACATGAGATTACTCAGCTTGATGTCTAGAACATTAGTTAGCCAAGTAATTGCAGCGCTCAAGGGTTGTTAAGGTACCGCAGTGCGTGATGTTGGCTTCTCTGTGGAGAAAATCTAGGGCCTGGAGCAAATACCGGAGCACACCCTTAACCATGTCCTGCGGGAAAGTCGTAGGCGTTCCTCCAAGTCTCTGTAGATCCCAAAGAGTTGTTGCAGTGGTTGGTGAACCAGGCAGTGATGGCGATTGCCATTCGGTTGTACGAGTTCGAACGAGTCAAGGAGTTGCCGCACGTGTTCGTATCCGGCGTGCGATGTGCGCAAAGGTGCCAAATGCCTGTATGCGAGAATTTCCCGGTTTATCGATTGCGTAGGGGTCTTGATGTATACTTTGAGAGCTACATAGTCGCGTTTTCTAGAAGGGGGCCAAGTCAGCTAATTGCTACGCAGTAAAAATATTGTAGAAGTTCACGGCAGTCATACGTTGTGTCGCGACACAGCCAGACAGTTGAGTTTGCTCCGAATCCAAGCTTGCCTAGCACCTGGATTTTCCGTTGAACACATCGCCTATGTGGACTGGATAAAACTCTTCTGGATTGTAATCTGGGAGGGTTTCCTCTTCAATGGATTGACCTGGGTAGAGAGCCTTTGCTTCACACACAAACGACCTTCGGAGTGGTGCGGCTGGGTGCAACTTATTTCTTGTCCATCGCGTCGACCTCTTTGGATAGAGATGGGTAGAGACTCGGAGATGTGTCCAGCAGACACGTAGTGATTGCATCTCTAAACACAAGATGCATTTTGCCAAAGCACAAATTTCAAAACAGCCTGAATGAAGCAGCTCAACGCTTGTGCTAATCGGACCACAAAAAGTCTAGGCAGCCGGGTAGGCCCCTAGAGCACGGAACCAGGTGCGTGATCGGATGAGGATACCGCTCGTTCACTGCTGTG
>WJFF01000228.1:156-10168 GCA_011800825.1 Fonsecaea pugnacius | reverse complement strand
TGAAGTCACCACCACTACCACCACATCATACCACGCACGTTGATTGAGCTTGAGCTTGAGTTGACACATCGCAATGCATCATGGGTTTCCATTCTCATCATGACATACACGGCAGGGTATTGGGGGGCGCCGTGGTTCTGCCTCTCGTTTACTTGGATTCATCATCTATATAACTGCTTCTTACCTGTTGGAAGTTCTACATTGTACTCAAAGTACCTTTTGTTCATGAGGCGTTTGGCTCGGAGAATGTAGCCTTGGATAGATCGAAGAAATGGTGCGAACCTACTACATATCTCTAAAGATTCACATATGGACAAAAGTAAATTTAGCTTGCCAAAAGGTCCATTCAGGCTATGTACAACCATTTTTTCACAGCTGCGTGCAATGTCTGAGCGAGCAATGGCACGGAACCAGTATATCATTCATCCATCCCACCGATAGATCCATCACGAGTGAGAACGTCGACATCGCTCTGAACTTTCAGAACTATCACACCACTCAATCTGGGTTCAGCTTGACGTCCCGAAATATTTGAGGTTGGATTCGAGGTCACCACTGATTTACTCGCTGTCTACAGAGTCCCCAGCCATGCGTGCCTGTTACATTGATTAGCTCGATAATGGTGGCAATAGCAAATTAACTACTCACCCGAACGGCACCCGGACCTCCCAACTCCTCAAATAGTCCTCCTTCAAGTTCTCGCGGCGCGCTCGGTTTACCAGGATATGTGTATGCGACGCCATAGTACACGCCTAGAACGCAGGTGACGAAACCTGCCCACATCAAGAGACCTCGGGCGCTGGACATGAATGTATAGTCCTCCAAAGCGAAAATACCGAGAACGTCATTGTCTTCATGGACGGGTTCGCCAAAATTGCGCCGTTCTTGTTTGTCGTCCCAGTCTGCGTAAGGGTCACGGTGTTGTCGCTTGATTCGAGGTGGGTTAATGTAGTTGTTGTTCTTTGAACGTCAAAATTAGCATCCTCCCCAATCTATAACCCTGGATCAATGTACCATTTCAGGATCGTCTATCTCTTCTTCAGCAGCTTTCAGACATCTTGCAACCGAGAACTGAGCTCGAGGGAGGCGGAATTGAGGTTGGACTTGAGATTGAGGTCGGGCGCGGGCAAGTGATCGTGCGGAAGATGCGGCCAACGTCAAGGCTCGCCGGGAGAGCATCTTTGTGCGGACGGGGCTCTAATGAGCCAGATAATGAGGAAAGCAGTTTCAGGGTCAAATCATTCAGATTAATGGCACAGATGGCTGTGGACGGGTTGAATGCGTGTGTGGAGAGTGAAGATGAGGGATGCTTGAGGTTCGAAGAATGGTGGGCAGTGATTGGTCTAGGCAGGAGCTGTCAGGGCCTGGGCGGGATTCCGCAGTGGCTTGCGCCCTAAACTCGCCTGTTCCTCCCCCTGCGCTCACTTTCTTCCCATCTCGATATTTTCATGGTTCGCCTCCAACTTCAACCGCCCACCAACAGCCCAAACTGGCCTCAGGCTACCGCAAACTTCGCAAGGTGACTCTACTCGGTCGCTGCTACAAACTGACTCGCGATTCGACCCGTCTAACGCCCTATCCATCGAGCATACCCGTTGTCATTTTGGTGTTTTTCTGAGTCTCTCGATTTTGCCATGCCAGGCCGCAATAGCAGTGACCGCGCCAAATGCCGATTCCTTCTCCGACCGGCGACTTTCATTCAGACTCCAACCACCAACATCACGGTACGTTCAACCCTTCACTAAACACAACATCACAACAGTTGACTGATTGTATCCTAGATTTGCTCGATAAGAAATCCACGTCGCCCGCACGCAATCGAGACAGCCCTCTAAGATCCTCCATCAAACCCCATGACAGTCACGGCAACAACGATGGTCCACCCACGAAGAGGCGGAAAGTTGCAGGCGCTGACCATAGACCGTCTCCTCGACTCATCTCTCCCCCGTGGAAACGAGTCGTCGCAGAGGGTCCGACGTCTTTCATCCAAGATGGCCGTCGAAAGTCCGGGAGAACAAACGTAATACCCCTCGATCTGCAGCCGCAGTCAAACAAAAGGCAGACACGTGCTGCTTTTGATAAGGTCAAGGAAGAGCGCCAAAAACATGCGAAACCTGTTTACAATGTATCCGCTCGCAAATCCAAGGCCGAAGCGCAGATTTCGCCGTCGAGGACCATCAAACGTGGCTCCATCCCCCCTCCCAAGGGTCGCGATGCACTCCAGACACAGCACCCTGCCAAGGCTGAATCATCGCAGAGACATCTCAGAGATTCAACTAACAGCTCAAAACTTCAGGCCAAATCCCCTCGTCGTCGTACAAGCGCGAGTCATCGCTCACAGGTCACGTCATCACAGGTCAATGGTATACATGGTCATAAAGCGCAGACAAATGGGATAGTGAAGATCGAGCAAGAGAGCGATCGCGATGATTTTGACACCTCGAGCGCAATGTCCTCCAGGGGCTCAACGCCTCCGTTGACTCTGCGCAGAGTTACCTTCCGAGTTCGATTGCCTCCCCTCTCCATTGCTAGTCCCGCCAATGTGCCTTTACCCAAGAAGTATGCTTCTTTCACCGAGTTTCTCGAAAAGGATGAGACAGAACCAAGGGCAGGCGAGGATACATTGACACCCGATCAAGTTAGAAATGAGGCTTTGGCTAGGCGAAGAGTGAGGGATGCCCAGAGGCGAGGCGGGCCGCTTGACAAGAAGCTTGTCGATGCGTTACCCGAGAAGCAGGATGAACCAAAGAGACAGTATGCGCACCATGATCATCTCTTGGCTCATGCGGGCCATTTCAGGACACTCTTAAGGGCAGAACATCGAGATCACAGAAAAAAAGCCGAGATACTCGCGAACGAGGCAAAACGGTACGTTGAAGAGAAACAGAAGCGCAACAAGGTGAAGACTGCCGAAGAAATCGAGCAAGAAAAACGAGATGCTAGCTTGGCGATGTATCGGACAATGGTCAAAGACCTCGACAAACTTTGGGCCGCGGTCAGACTTGAAGTCAATGCCATCCGACAGAGAGAATACGAAGAGCAGCAACAAGCAAAGATGAAGGGCCACCTTGCACGTGTTCTGGATCGGACGGACCAGATGCTCAGTCGACCTACTGAACAGGACGATTCTATGATGGACAGTGGAACGGAGGTTTCATCCCACGTGAGCACCGATTCGGAATCGGAAGATAGCGAGCAGATGTCAGTGAGTGAGACGGAATCAGAGGCTGAACCAGACGACAAGGACCTTGATGCCGAGATGTCAGTTGAAGAATTGAAAAAGAAGTATGGCAATTTGCCAGAGCTACCGGTCGAGGATGACGGCGACTTCACCGAAGGTCACCGGGAAGATGAGGAAAGCCCAGACCACTCCGATGAAGACTCAGACCCCGAGACCGAAATGGACTCTGAGTTTGACACAGAGGGAACCAGTGATGAAGATGAGAACGCGGATGATCAGAGCGAAGAGGATGACACTGGTGGTGGCTTACTTTCATTGCTGTTCTCCAAGAAGCAGATCGCGGACATGTCTACTGAAGCGGACGAAACGAGTGCAACCAAAGAAGACCAGTCTGAACGTCACGATACTCCCCTCGTTGAAGTCCTAGAAGAATCACCCGTGCCGGACAGAGAGCCAGCTCAAGAGGCTTCCAATCCCAGCCGAAACGCTCTTGAGGAATCAAAAGCTGAAGCAACTAGCGAGACAAATATTGCGATAGAAACACCAACTGCTGAGGACACTGGTGACGTCAAAATGCGAGACGTGACGCCTTCCACTCACCTTCAGGTTGCGCGACTTGCTTCTGAGGACCCCGGGAGTCAAGAGCCTAGCACTCATACATCTCCTCATACGACTGCAACGAAAGTGTCCGAACCGGAGTCAGTCTCTTCTATCGATGCTCATGTAGACTCTACACCATCAATCACACCTTCAGAAACCAAGCCAGCTATCAAGACTCCTGTTCCCTCCTTGTTGCGAGGTACTCTTCGTGAGTATCAGCACGAAGGGTTGGATTGGCTTGCGGATCTGTATGCTCATGGCAGAAGTGGGATTTTGGCCGACGAGATGGGGCTCGGCAAGACTATTCAAAGTATTGCGCTCTTGGCTCACCTTGCTGAGGTCTATGAGGTTTGGGGCCCTCATCTTATTGTTGTACCCACAAGTGTCATGCTGAACTGGGAGATGGAGTTCAAAAAGTTCTTGCCCGGTTTCAAAGTTCTGACATACTACGGTAACCTTGAAGAACGAAAGCAAAAAAGGAGAGGCTGGATGGCAGACGACAGCTTTAACGTCTGTATTACGTCGTATCAATTGGTCTTGCAAGATGCAAACTCGTTCAAGAGACGACGATGGCATTATATGATCCTGGATGAAGCTCACAACATCAAAAATTTCCGTTCCGAGCGATGGCAGACCATGATGACGTTCAACACTAGAGCGCGACTCCTTTTGACTGGAACACCTCTTCAGAACAATTTGACCGAATTATGGTCCCTTCTCTTCTTTCTCCACTATGGTCAAGAAAATGAGGGCGAAGACGATGCATTCGCTGGTCTTAAAGAGTGGTCGGAATGGTTCAAGAGGCCCGTGGAGTCGATTCTGGAGCATGGTCGCCAGGTTCTAGACGAGGAGGATCGAGAACAGGTGTCGAAACTTCACAAAGTCATTCGACCCTTCCTCCTTCGCCGATTGAAAGCGGACGTGGAGAAACAGATGCCAGCCAAATACGAACACGTTGAGCTGTGTCGTTTGTCCAAACGTCAACGACAATTGTATGACGGCTTCATGTCCAGAGCCCAGACCAAGGAAACGCTGGCTTCGGGTAACTATTTGTCAATCATCAACGCCTTGATGCAACTGCGCAAAGTCTGCAACCATCCCGACCTTTTTGAAACACGACCGATCAATACATCGTTTGCAATGCACAAGTCTGCAGCAGCTGACTTCGAGATTAAGGATCTCTTGGTTCGGCGGAGACTAATGTTGGACGCCTCGAACGATCTAGACTTTGACTTCTTACGGCTGGCGCCTATTTCGGAGGAGCGGATGTCCATGATTGAAGTAATCGAGACTACTAAACGACATGCCTACAGCAAATTCAAGTCCCTGAGGGAGGCACAATCCCGAAGGATCTTGTCACTCTCCCACAATAGTATCTGTAACGACAATGCCGCCTTGTGGCGCGGGACGAATCGGCTCGGTGTGCTCGGGTCCCTCGAGAATGTTGGTCGGAGACGCCGGCTTCAGGAGCTGGACCGTACCATGTATTATGAAGCATACAAGCACCATCAACATCCCATTTACGGACGTGGTCTGGTTGAACGGTTGACAATAAATACGACTTACGAGAGACTTTCCAGATTGTCACCACACAGGGTTTTAAGCCGATTCTGGGATAAAGGGCAGCCACTTCAGTCTTTTGATCTTGTTCATTCTGTGCAGTCGAGGTCTGAACAAATGCAACCCTTCGTCGATAAATATGCATGTGTCACTCCCGCAGTGGTGGCGACAGATCTCTATGCTAGGACTGTCACAGACGCCGGAGCTCAAGCAATACGAGAAGCAGCAGAATCGACCCTAAAAGGTGATGCAGGAGATCCATTCCACCTCGCGCGGATGAAACTCTCCATTGCGTTCCCTGACAAACGCCTCCTGCAATATGACTGTGGCAAGTTGCAGAGACTGGACAAATTACTTCGCCAGCTCCAAGCCGGTGGCCATCGCGCATTGATCTTCACACAAATGACCAAGGTTCTCGATATCCTTGAGCAATTCCTCAACATTCACGGCCATCGATACCTACGACTCGACGGTGCCACAAAGGTTGAGCAGCGCCAGATCCTCACCGAGAGGTTCAATAACGACACGCGCATCCTGTGTTTCATCCTTTCCTCGCGTTCTGGCGGACTCGGCATCAACTTGACCGGAGCTGACACTGTTATCTTCTACGACCTCGATTGGAACCCGGCCATGGATAAGCAATGCACTGATCGGGCGCACCGCATTGGCCAAACGCGAGATGTCCACATCTACCGCTTTGTCTCCGAGCACACTATCGAGTCAAACATTCTCAGAAAAGCCAACCAAAAGCAGATGCTCGATGACGTGGTTATCCAGGAGGGTGATTTCACCACAGATTACGTGAACAGGATGACCTATCGAGATATGCTTGACGAGAATGCCGAGGAGGACGAAGCCGGAAAAGCAATGGATCGTGTCTTGGGCAACGACAAAACCAGTATCGGAGTGCTGGAGCAAGCCGAAGACCAGGAGGATCGGGCGGCGGCCAAAGTCGCGGCGCGGGAATTGCAGCATGCAGATGAGGGTGACTTTGAGGACGGGAGAGCCAGTGCCACGCCGAGGACTCAGACAGGTGATGCCAGAAGTACACCTGCCTATAGCGGTGTGCCTAATGGATCGTTTGAGGCAACCGATGCCGCCATCATCGATTCACAAGACGAAGACAGGATCCATCACATCGACGAGTACTTAATCCAGTTGCAGAGGTATCTGATGAAGGACATTCCGCTTGGGCCGGGCAAAGACTTGAAGAAGGGAAAGAAGGGAAGGAGAGGACGCGACGAACACCGCATTCGCAGAGTGAGATGAATTACGTCCAGCAAAACAAAAACGAGAGAGGTCGCCGGAGATAATCTCGGATCGTCCAATGGGTTGGACTGATTGGTTGGCCGTTAACATGTAAGAACAGTTTCTGATGAGAAAAATCTTGAGGTTTTTTTTTTTTTTTCAATTTGGGAGTCTACAAGACCCAAGCAAGCGACGGCTGCGTGCTTGTGTGGAAAAAGCCCTCGTTTCGGAGGGTCAGGCTTGAGAAGAACGAATGTAACAAAACAAAATCACTTGATTAACTCCCCATATGCGTCTGTTTTCCCATTTACTTACCGTGTTGGATGAAAAAGTCCGCTCGCCAATTCGCACAGTTTACGATCGATGACTTGACATCAACCAGCTACCGTCGCTAGGTTTATCGTCCCGTCGACCTTTGCAGATAACTACCACCTTCACAATCCCACAGGTCGGCAGGCAAGAAGCCCTCCTTGGAAATTTGTGTTTGATGGTCTGGTTGCGGAACAGTTCGCCCCCCTCTAAGGCCGATGAGTTGGAAGGGAGTGACACGATCATCATCATCACAAGTCGTTGTGCTGGTGACCAGGGATGGGAATACGATGAGTCCGGCTTGACAGATCCACAACGAGGATGCCAGGGCTGTGGCCGCGTTCTCTGAGGTGGTTTTGTGGGACTAACCTTCCTGGTCCGGTGTGGTTACAGCATCTCCCTACCCTTTCGGTTGAGCCCAGCGCGCCGGGTGGCCGATGTCTTTCTATAGTTGGATCTGAAACCAGATCTAGAAAGTGTCAGGATTGATATCACACAACACTGGTAAGGACCAAAGGGGGGTTCAAAGTTCCACACTCAATGGTTCTCGTTTGGGTCTGTTGACCTGACCCAACGCTGAGTTTGACCACTGTGCTAAATCAATTGAGGAAAATAAAACCTCTCTGATGTTCTCTCTCGAGTATTGAGACCCGGGGAGACAGCCACATAATGGACGGCGAAAATATACGTATTTGCGCCGAAATATACGAAGGGTTACAGAATGCTCGTTGGACGAGCCTTTCGAAGTGAAGTTGACGCTCAGAGACATCACCTCATGGCATCCACTGCGGCAGACTCATCGGCATAGCAGGTAGTGTACATTCGTACTTGGGTAGAAACTTGTTTCGGGCCGTCAATTGCGGTGTTTACACGCTGCAGTGTTATTGTTGAATCAGGACGCTGTCTTCATCGGCTAGCGGATCCTCCTATTATCTCGCGTGAGCATACGTTCGTCAGCTGGAGGACGTGAAGCGGTATCTGCATCTCAGAAAAGGCACGGATACTCATTGGAGCGGCAAGACCGAATGCTCCCTGCCTCGTAGGGATCCTGTCATCTTGTGCCGTGTCCTGGGACCACCTCATCTGCGCCTGCATACTGGGGTAGCATTTCGCATCGCTGAGCAGAGCATTTTCGGCTGTAATGCGCTCCAAGAGGCAAAGGCTAGGATATGGTGCGAAGCGAGGCTGGAGATATGTTGGGGACTCCCCAACATCATGATTCGTGATAATATGACGGGTCTCACCCCCGGCATCATCAGCCGCCCTATCAAGAAATGCGCTTCGTTGCGCTCCTTATCAAAACCATATTAGCCCAAAGTGGATAGATCCATAGTCAAAAGAACCCAGATGACTTTGTCGCAATTTTGAATAATGTGGACCCAGTTTGCGGGATTTTCCAGTCCCTATGATTCGATGTGCCTCCAAGCGACGATGCTAGAGACCTGGTAGAGTTGACGACTTTGCTGGACCTGGCATAGAACCGCAAGAAGTTGCAGGATATGGTAGAATATTCCAAAGACTGCCTTCACATGCTGACTCACACCAGGCTTCGTAGTTGGAAAGAGTGGGAAGTGAGGTGCGCCCGCATCTCCACGATCCCACACTGTGGCGTTGGCCGAGGCGGAAACGAAGGTCTGAGCGTGACCAGATTGTAGAGGGAAATGTTCGAGAAAAGTCAGCCCAACTACGCTGTCTGGTTTAGCTTGTTTTCCATTGCTCAGCCCAAGTCACACCTGATGTCTTGTAGTTCCCACCGTTACTTGTTCCCGGGGCGTATTTGCACAGAGGCAAGAAAGTCGGGATGCCTGGCCACCGGCCCAATCGTAGGAAGTCCGTAGACTTGTGGCAACTCTGATGGGCCTGTATTCATGTGGCTCTCCCTGAGTTATCCCTTGCTTGAGGCACAAAGTCTCCGCTCTACCTCACCGGTTATCGGGTCCAGTACCACCTTGGTCCACAAAGTTGTCTACCAAATATAATTCTTGTTGGATGAGGGCCTCTTATTGAAAATTTTCACTCGCTCCAAAGTTGCCTCGTTCAAGACTGACAGAATGGCCCTTGGACAAAGAGTATTCATAGCCCCAAATCGTATTTCAACCGCTTGGCTTATGTCACGAAACAGGCCGCAGGTGACAAAGTACTAGTTGTACAAGTAGTAACAAGTGTGTTTGGACACTGGTCCGAATTGCTCTTTGGCCAGCATGCCAGCCACCAAGGAATGATCAGTTTGGGTTTGGAATAGCATGTCATCTGCCGATCGCAGGCTGGGCGGATTGGGGATCCAGTGCTAACGACGCCACTACACTTGGCCGCGGTGTTTGAGCCGTCAGCCTAGAGGACGGATCCCCCCAGATTGTATGTGGGCTGGCCGATCATAAGGCGGATTCCGAGCCTGGCGCCGCACTAAAAGTGTCTCCAACCTCTTGACTAAGGCGTTTTCTTATTGATTCTTGTCGTGACCCAAGCCTTCTGAAGCTTTTGACAAGCCAAGAATCCGCATGTTGATCGGTGAGAAGGGCCGGCAGACTGCAGCTTCGAGGGGTAGACATGGGAGGCATCTCGTCTGTTGCTAGTACACAGGTCGTTGGGGAAGCATTACAGGGGTAGGGTTTATGCGTCGTCTCTGTATCAGGTATGTAGTCGTCATGCAGACGTCTCAACGATTTGCAGCTGCTCCAAATCAAATGTTCGGTAGTGGTGGCCAAATACCCGAAGGACATGCAGAGTGCATGGACGGCAAGGACGACAAAGACATCTCGGCGCGACAAGGGGGGTGGAGGGGCGTAGGTACTCGTAGAGTGACAAGTTGCTAACTTAGTCCCGTCTGGTCGTAGAGGTGGAGGAAGATGGAGGCCGAAAATGAAAGGATGAGGTTGGGTAAGGTGAGGGTGACTGACTGACTGCGCTCAGCCCCATCTTTCTCCTCTACCTCCTGTCTATCTCATTGGCTTTCTCTCACGTCAAACCTTGCCTCGTCTTGCTCAAGTCGCTGCAATTATTCCCAGGTCTTCCCTTCCCCTACTTGATGCGCTTGGGCGCAAGTCCTCGTTGGTCCCAAGCCTTGTCATTGATGTTGCACAAACCACCTCGTTGCCGTTTCCAGTGGCTGCCTGA
>WJFF01000226.1:19361-32671 GCA_011800825.1 Fonsecaea pugnacius | reverse complement strand
TGAAAACCAACTACCGAAAACCGAGTTAAAGGGTAGCGAAACAAGGGTATTGCAAAAAGGCACCCCCTCGACACCCAAAAAGGGTGAGGAAGATGGAAAAGAGGAGAGAACGGCAGAAGTATGAACGATCAAAAACACGTTCGATAATTTCGATCATCTCGATAGACCAGACCTGTTCTTGTCTCATGGCATGTCATGTCATGGTATGGTATCAAATCTGTATGTTATGATCAAACACACCACACCATGATTCTAGCTCGCTTTATCCCTCTATCGCACCATCGCTCTAGAACTCTTTAAGCAAACCCCCGCTCCTTGACCCAAGACATGATCCAAGACAAGATTCATTATAACCAGGAAGACAGGTATGTGGATGACCTGCTAAGCAGAATGCAGTATTCCTCATAACGACAAAGACGAAGGAATCAGGGAAACTTGTATATCCGGTCCAGTCGATACCCATCAAAACTCCTCTGATAAAGCGCAGGCGTATAAAAGGCGAAGGTGACGTAGGTTGAGTAAGAATATTGAAAGAGTCAACCACAGAAATATATATGGGTCGCTCTTTGAGGGAGATCTCATGTCCATCGGGAAAAAGTCAGTGGCGTAGGATTCAGTGTTTTCTTGTCGTTCATCTGTCGTACGGCGAGGTCTTGACAATAAAACTGGTCGTCGCTGTCCAGATACGGGACTCATCAATCTGCGGGTATCAAGGTGAGGTTGCCTGCTTCACGCTGCCACTGGTAGATGCGGTGATCCCGAGTATTGTCGATGTCTCCGTATCAAGAGACAATGGTAGACAAAAGTTGCGAGACCCGAGTTGGAAGACAATCCCGCTTCATCTCAGACATTGATCGATCGGCAATGCAGACTCTCTCTAGCGAAATCGCCGAGTCGCCGAGCCGCCGAAAGCCATTTCCACCCTCAGACCGAGGCCACACTAAGAACATCGATAATTTTGATATCCTCGGACGTGACTCTTCGTATAGAGTGACGCGGTTCGAAGCCTTGACTCTGCGTCTCTTTCCCCGAGGCTGACGCCCCTCGAGTGCTGACGTCACCTGCCTGGCTGAGCGACTGCGCCACGAAATGCAAAGTTGTGAGTAGGTGGTCAGCGAGAACGGCGGGAGTAGGCATATCGCCGGGTCACAGAGTTCGCATGACTGTCGCGGCAGTGGGACCTCGCGTTGTGGACGAGCATATCGCCTGTCTGTCAACATAGCACAGGCCAGCCTCACCCAGCTGCGTAGGTACTCTTGTTCCGCAGAGTCTCTCCATACTTCCAGAGTAGGATTGGTGCCGGAATACCCAGGCCTATCCCAAGGAACGCCAGCAGTGAATTTCCCCAATCCACTCCGAGGGCTTGGTACATGTAGGGAGCAAAGAGAGGACTGTTACCGATGCACTCATTGTTAGTCTCGAGTACCGCTTCAATGCCACAGGGTGAGCATGAAAACACTTACAATCCAAAGCCTGCTAGACTTCGCAGCACCACGGCAGATGCGACGGCTGAAGCCGCAAACCGAGAGTATGCATCCACAATGTAGGTCTGCGTGCATTGAAAGCCCATGATGGTACCTGCTGCATATATCGCAGCTCCAATATTAGGAACGATCCAGTGTACACTTGCTCTTGCACCCCAACCATACATAAAGATACCGATCGGCACAAGGGCGGCTCCCGGGAACATCAGCGGGACACGGAACTCGGGTCTTCCAACGTTGTTGTTGCGCTTCTTCAGCTTGCGGTAAATCCGATCGTTGATTGGAGCGCAGATCTGTGTACCCAAGAAAAATCCAGCTCCTAGAGAGATGTAGTTGAGACCACCAACGCCGACCGATTCACCGTAGATTCCTTCCCAGACTCCGGGAAAAGTGGACAGGACAAGATACATAAGACCGTAGAGGTACGCCCTGAAACTTGTTAGTGGGTGCCACGTCTTGTCCGGGCAATACGTACATATACAGAGCCACCGCCTGAATGATAGGTTGTGTTCCAAGAAGACGAAATGGACGGACGAGGCTCGTGCGGAGGACCTTCCCCAGTGTTCTATCGGGACGATCCCACTCAGTATGGTAGTCTGGATCGCCCGTTTGTTCCCGCAGCCTCTTTGCCTTGTCATTCAACAACTTGGGCGCGTAGGTCTCTCGCAGATAGATAAAGCCAAGAACTTGGATACCGGCGTCCAGAATCGAAGTCGCCCAGAAGCACCATCTCCAAGTCGTCTGTGGACCGTCAGCAGTCGAAGGGTAAACCACCTCAAAGCCGAACCTACCTTCATCGCAATGAATCCGCCAGCGATGGGCCCCACCGCAGGACCCAGGAGTGGCGCGAGTGAGTATATGCTGATGGACTTGCCACGTTCTTCTGCACGCCAGCAATCACTCAATACACCTCCACCCAACGCCAACGGCGCGCTACCGCCCAAGCCACTCAGAAACCGAAATGCGATAAGTTGACCTTGAGTTTGGGCAAAGCCACATCCAAGATTCCAGGCCAGATAGAACAGATTGGACAGCTGCAAAACGATGACTCGGCCGTATATCTCTGACAGAGGGCCCAAAAACAAAGGGCCGATGGCGTATGCAAGGATGAAGATAGAAAGCGTTAATGATTTCTCGAGATCCTGGGTGATTCCCAAGTCCTGGCCGATTTTGTCGAGTGCCGGTGCCACCATGGACGATGACACAGGTGAAATAAACGTAAACGACGATACAATCAGAGTTGCCGCCCATTTCTTCCTATATGTCCAATTCTTCGGATTCTCCGGGTCGTCGGAACCCTCCCAAGTGACCTACCCGACTTCACATTTAGCCATCTGCTGTGCTTCACTCGCGGAGACACAAAGAGTCACACTTACTAGGTGGGGATCCTTCAGTGATCGAGAAGACTTCTCGGTCTTCAACTCTGGCAGATTAAGTCCTGCTTCAACATCGCGACTATTGACCACGCCGAATCTCACTTCCTCCCGAGATTCTCCAGCGGTGCTGCTGTCGGATATGGCATCTTCCTCGATCATGGGACCCTCAACATCATCGCGCCGACCCATACGATGCTCGTCGGGCATTGCGGCAACGTGGTAATGGTGGGCACCATGGTCATCCATGAATTGAGGCGAAAACAGCTGGTGAGAGTCATCCCCTGGAGTTGATCGAGCTCGTCTTAATGAAGCACGCGAGGGTCGTCTGGGCCGATTCTCGGGTGCTGTCCATGTCTTATTAAGGTCAGTGTCCATTATCCGGGTTGTCTGCGCTCCTTATCGTCCTGCAGAAAAAAGCCAAAAACTAAAACGGAATCGCGGCACAGGGGGAACATGAGGAATATGAGGGGTTGGAGAGAGAGCCGAGGGTTATAACGCATTTTAACCCATATCGAAGCACTGGAGAAAAGGCGGATTTTACGCATAATGACCGTTCGGTGGCATAACCGGCCATTCAGGAAACGCGGCATTGTAAAACCCTTGCCAGTGTGGAAAAGCACAAAAGAACCTGGGAAAATAGTGTCAGTCGCCGCCACTCTGGTCAAGGATGGCATCAAACCCTGCCCGGAACTCGGCACGGTGAACAATGACTACAGCAACACTTGTCAATCCCGGGGAAAGCGTGCCAAAACGTCACCCGCACCGAATTACCCGCCAGGGCCGTTAACGGAGAACCAAGCTTCTGATCGGAGCAAGGGGTAAAGTCTTGATTTGACCTGTGTTGAATCAATGAACAGAGATTACAACGGGGCGCAGTTTAAGGCCAAGAGGGTGTAAGTGGATGGGAATGTCATGCGCTGGCACGTGCCAATCACATGATCAAAGCCTTCCACGTGACTATCACCACAGCCTCCATTTTTCGGACACAATCAGTGCGATTTGAGCCTTGGATTGATCGAGATTGATTTGGACCAAGCACAGCACAAGACTGCGTACCTGTCAGGACACTGTCCTCAGCCTGCTAGAGGTGTCTCCACTATTCTGTGCCCCGAACGAGTACATACATGCCATGTCATAATCCACCACGCGTGAGCCCACCAGAAAACCAGCCCTATCCGGATAACCAGGCTTCCTTCTCTGACCGCCTTTGACCTCTTACTCCCTGATCGAGACGAAAAGTTTCACGAAATACGCGTCATCCCAGCTCGGTGCCATCCCGCCAGTGTCCTCTTAACGTTGCTCGGGCCTTTTCTCTGGCTGCATTTCCTCCTGTCCGCCCAGGTCTTCACCGTGCATCTGCACATCGGATAGTGTATCCAATCCCGTTTCCATGCTCAAATGCATATCCAAATCCATTGAAAAGTCTTCCGGTACTCCCATGTCGTACCCCATGTCTTGCCACCAATCAGCTGCGGGGTTGGTAACGTCGGCCTGGAGGGGGACTGGCGCAGACCCAAGCAATGGCAAGGAACCAAGACCCTCGTCGAGGTTAGGACTCGAGGGTGCTCCAGGCAATGTCATGGGTATCGGCATCCCCGCCGGCTGATGGAGTGCTGGTTGTTGCGTGGGCATCTGAAGGGAAGATTGACGAGATGGTCGAGGTCGTCGTTGTGAAGAAGAAGTCGTCCCATGCCGTGCTGTCCCTGCCACTCCCGGTTCTCCGAAAAAGCCAGCAGCGTCAGCGCCTCCAGAGCCACCAGCAGGAACTTGATCCGGTACGCCCACAACCAGGGCCGCCAAAAACTCGAGCTTCCTCGTCACAAGAACCTGCAAAAACCGATCCAGAATTCTCTCGGCATAGACAAACCTCTTCAAAACCCGTCTGACGTTTTCCCAAGCTTCGATATTCAATCGCTGCAGCACCATGGCGAAGTGCACACTAAACCAGCGTTCGTTGATGATATCGCCTGGGTGTTCAACAGAAGGTGAAGGAATCACGCCAGCCCTCGTGATGTGGTGTGGTGCTTGGACTCGGTTTGGACCATCCGATTCCTCGACGACCGCACCAGCGAAGAAGAGAAACAAAAGGGCGTCTGTTGGGACTGGGTTAGTTGGCCCTCTTCCACCACGGACCCTCCCTGCTTCTGGCACTTGTAGACGCCTATACTGGCTCATGAGTGCCATGAGCAAGTCCAGCCTCACGCGCAGGTGATGGAACGGGATATATGCCATGCTTGGAGAGTTCATACCGTAACGCATAACGAACTGAAACATGTAGCTGGTGGCAAGCACCATGCTAGAGTGGAAAGCACAGCGCATCTGGGCCAGCAGCGACAGTTCGTGGCCCTCCATCTCCAGAAAGTCCATATACTTGTGTGACGAGAGACAGCTCAAGGCGTATTGGCGCAGCGAAAGCCATGTGTATATCGGATCGGCTCGGTCCTGCCCACCTTCGGCGACAGATTCGGAGATGTTCGGAGAGCTCGATGTGTCTGCAAGGGCGAAGGCCAGTTCGTTTGCCGCCAATGCCTCGCGATGCCAGTTAATCAGCTCTAAGAGTTGTCGAATATTGTCATTGTCTTCGCCCGGATCGGTCTGGAGAAATATTGCATTGTCCGTGTCCTCGTAGCCACGAGCGTCGAAGCTGAACAGATGATCAAGTGGTCGTAACGATGGCTCTTCTGCCCATGCCTTAGGCGCCCAGGTCTCGAGGTCCATCGACGGACGTCTTGGAACATGGCTTGCTGTAAGCGAGTCGCAAAGTATCAAAAGGTACTTCAGCACTGGATGCAGCGATTCAAGGCCCCCCTCAAGACCTTGAAGGAGCCGCATTGAAGCCGCACAATGGACCTGACAGCTCTCCAGATCCTGGCAGTGAAAACTGAACGTTGTCATTCCATGAATCAGACTTAGGGCTGCTTCAGTACTGATACCTGGTTGGGCGAGCTGAACCCGGGTTTCTTCAAGACATTTTCCATAATGATGAATGGCCCTAGCCCACAGCATGGGTGTGTTGTCGGTGGGAGGAAGATAATTTGTGATGTAACTGAGCGCACCAGAAAAAAGGCCGTGCAGCATGGCCGGATTATTGATGACCATGTTCCGAATCCAGCCGTCGGTGAACTGGACTGCTGTGTGCGAAGGGTTGAAGTAGATGTGTGCGGGCCAAAAGTTGGACATGTAGCACAGTCGCCAGAACTGCAGGACCGAGTTGAAAAATGTGTCTGGAGACAATGGTGCGGCCACATTGGGGTCTGTTGCGCCGGTTGGAATCAGTGAGACGGGCGAGGCAGCCGTGCTCAGTTGCGCTAAAGAGGCCGCATATTCAGCAGGAAGAAGATTGGAAGTCGACAAGGGGAGAGTCGAAGGTCTTGAGGACAAGGCTGGGAAGTCATGCGTGGCTGATTGGCTTCGGGATTGGTCTGGCTGGCGTCTCTGAGACTGCCTCTGCTGATATTGGAGTACTCCTCTCGCCTGCTGCTCCAAAATGTCTTGGATCGATGGAATTGGCTCGGCTGTCGGACTGGGAACAGCGGTTTGAGCTACCGGACTTGCAGGTGTCGCTGACTCGGTGTGTGCCTGGCTTTCGCGCTGCGTTGCTTTGGTCTGGGACGATGGCTTCCTCGATCGCCTGGCAATCTGCATGGCATGGCTCCGCACCGCAAATACCTCCTCCCTCTGCCTGGACCTAAGATTTGTGGCGTTCTTGTTAACAAATAGGAAAGGTCCGGTGTACGCTGGTGGGCGTTGATCTGGCTGGCGGTTACCCTGGTCTTGTTCCGCCATGCCGGCTTTCGGCTGAAGAAGATTGGAGCGGCGTAAACTGCACCTCAGACTGCAAGACGTTGTGTGTGGGTCGATCTTAGACTCTTCTGAATTGAGTCCAAGATGATGGATTGGTGAGCTTGCCACCCCCTGGGAGTCGTACATTCTGGGAAGGAGGACGGTTATAAATCCTGTCGCTGGGGAGCATACATGTAGCGCATCAGCGGTATTCACTTTGATCAATCAAGCATATGTGAGTAAAGCCTGGGATAAAACTGCAACTCGGCAAAGCGCGATACCGAACTGAAGACGTTTGATATTGTCAATAAGGCTGTGGAGCATGTAAAATGTCGCACCTCGCGACAGTACGGCCGAATATACTTCGCTCACAATCCAGGGACCTTTGTTTGAAGCGGCAGACTTCGGATTTTTTAAGCTGCGAAGGGGACAACCGATGCATTTTGAGATTACACTTCCGCAGGACCTCGTACTCCATATCGTGAACCATGAACGTGTGGACAAGGCTGGTTGGACCATAATCCTATTTGGGCTTTGTAGGACAAGACCACGATGTGCAGATGGGAAAACGGACTGGGTGATTGGGCAGAGACAGAGCCCTTAGTGCAGTTTCTGTTCTCAGCGACTGAGCGACTCAGCCACAGCAAGCCTATTTCCTTAAGTCGCAAGTCGGAAAGCCAGAGCCGACGAGCAGCCCTGCCCGACGATAACCTGCTGGCCTCTGGAGCGATGAGTAAGGCACATGTCCGGCGAACTGAAGCCCTGGCCCACGGGTTATTGTCCGGTCAGAACCGCGGCTTTCGTGATCCAATGACATGTCGACTGCTTGCATAACATTTGACAAACGAGGGTGCGAAGGCCTTTGATTGCCCACCGGCCTGCAAGGCCAAAGCATGCAGAGTACGTCAGGCGCACGACGGGTTAGTCGTCGCAGATCAGAACTGGGGGCGTTAATACGGGCTGGCGCTGCTCCCCATTCGATCAGGCTCGACCGGCTCCCAGGCTCCCAGACATGTCAAATCCATCTAGACCCCCTCAGGCCATCAGTCAGAAAAGGAATCATCTACCGAGTTGGGCTCGTGTCAGATGTCTGGGCGTTGAATCAATGTTGGCATTTTGGTCCGTACCAGAGCGCGGGTGCATTGAGCTTTTTATTTGGCCCCCAGCGCAGAGGTTGGAACTCGACTTTGTGTCTATCATCACTACTGACCCCTGGGCTTGATCTCATGATGGCGGTTGATAGGGATGAATCAGCATTTCCGAGAAACTATGCGGCTGTCAGTTGTGGAGCTTATGGCATCAAGATCGCGAAATACTCACCTCTTCAGCTTTTCCACCCCGCGCACTTCATCCGTGAGGAGCGGCATCTTGACCACGTTGAACTCGTCGTACAGCTCTTCGATCTGGTCGAGGTATTTCTTCTGCATCTTCCTCCTAGCGTTACACTGCTTACATTCATTGCCTTTCTCCGGGAACAACAACTGATTGACAACGATGCAATGGGTATCGATATGGTAATTTGCCAGCTCTTGAATCATTCTCTCCGTCTCGTACAGTGAAAGGAACTCAGCGATGCAGACGCAGACAAAGGTGGTCATGTCGGGATTCTTGAATTGGCCATTGACTTCGGCAATGGTCTCTCGAAGCGACTCAAGCTTCTGCGTCAATTCCTCGAGTGATGCCCCTCCAGGAAGACCTCCTCTTGCTCCTATAACTGATTGCAACATGGGACCGAATTGAGTAGAGAGCTGGGAAATCTTTGCGAGAGCCTTCTCCAGGACCGTGGGGAATTGTAAGAAGCGAAGGGTGTGGCCGGTAGGCGCCGTGTCGAAGATGATGACTTCGTAGGAGAGGGATTTGACTTGCTTGAGCACTTCGGCAAAGGACATGGCCTCGTCGACGCCAGGAATCTGTCTAAATTAGCAACCTGACTTTGCAGCCGACCGAAGGAGTGCATACGCTAAACGCCAGATCTTGCATCATGTTGCCCATTCCACCCAGTCCTGCCATGGCATCCTGAGCCTCATCCCCGCCGCCGCTGATAAGATCGTTGATGGAACCATTAGGGTCGATTTCCATGGCGCTGAGGTTTGTAAAGCCCTCGACCAGTCTTGCATCCTTGCCAAACTTCTGGCTAAAGGCGTCACTCAGGTTGTGAGCGGGATCAGTGGAAATCAAGAGCACCGATTTCCTGGCTTTGGCCATTTGAATTGCCAGCGAGCAGGAGGTTGTTGTCTTGCCTACACCACCCTTTCCACCCACGAAAATCCATCGTAGCGACTTCTGGTCAATGAGGTTTTGAAGACTGGGGTCAAGGACATCGTCGTCCGCGCTCACGATTGCAGTCGACATGTTTTGTCGTGCAATTTTTCGATTTGACCACTTCGACTAGTTTGTTGTGACACTCCCCTTGTGGCTAAGTATGTAGAGGGTTTGGTTACTGCCTGCGCAGAACGGCCGCCTGCTGTTCTCGAATGTTCCTTGTCAAATCTGAAAGCACAGAGGAAGAGAGAAGGGTTGGCTCGAAGTGTAATGTACTGTGTGGCTCTCGCAGTCTATGTCAAGAAAATAAGTTATTCTATTGTCTACAGGCAGAAAGAGGCCAGTGAACGTGGAAATGCAGACCGAATCAATGGTGACTGGGAGAACCAGGCTGGTGGGAGTGAATAGCGGCCAGAAAATCGCAGACATCAAAGTCGCAGCTGCGACCCTCGAGTCCCACGTCATTATTTCTCCCGCTTCCCACTTACAGCGGCTACGCAGTGCCAAGCTCCTGAACGTGCCTAAGTAGATACCTAGGTATATACATCGTATTTCGTATACCTCACTAAACCCCTCCACGACTACCTGTTACTGCCGCCCCCGCTACTAGAGTGAAAAGTAAGAAAAAGAACAGCAACTTGAACACATGTGATTGAAAGCAGCTTTGCATCAGTTCTCTACCAAACCCTGCCAGACCTCGTGCCATGGATCTGGCCACCGTGTGACTCCAGCTTATATGCTATGTGACGGTGAGAAAGAGGTAGATTTGCGCCCTTGAGACATGAGAGAAACCAGCACTCTATCCGACCGTAACCTGATTGTCATCCACATGCGTGCCTGCCTGCTTCCCGGGAAGTTTGAAATCGCTTTTGAAAAGGAGAAATGATGGGGAAAACAAAAGTCGGTTGTCGCCGTTGCTCAGCAAAAAGTTCATAGCCCCGTAAGATGTTAGTAGTGTACAGTGGTGTAAGTATGAGGTGCACCCGAAAGGCAGCCGAGTTAGCTGTCGTCGTCATCGCCGTGTCGATATGTGCAAGAATCACCCTTGAGACATTTGCCTTGCTCCCAGAATGTGCACGTTTGGGTCTTGTAGAGGTAAGGTTTGGACTCCCCTTTCTTCTTCTTGGTTCCTCCTTTTCTGCCATTGTCGTTGTCGTTGTCATTGGAGTCGCTACGGCCATGCTTGCGAGAAGCGTCGTCGAAGTTAGCGACGTAAGGGCTAGGGGGGCTAGGGTTTCCACCCAGACCCAGAGGAAGCGTAGTGGCAGATGTTCCGGCTTGAGCGCCTTGTTGCATCGAGGCCCAGAGTGCGCCTAGATTTGGTCCTAATGCCGTAGCTTGGCTAACGGCTAGATACTGAGGTTGTTGGGTTTGCGCTTGTGATTGGTTGCCGAGGACTGTTTGAAGGATCGCTTGTAAGTTCACATTGGCACCCGGGGCAGCTTGCGGTGCTGTGGTCGGCTGGCTCGGCTGAGTTGATCGACCCAGCATGCTTAGAGCACGTTGAAGCTCCGGCAGAATGGCTCCTGGTTGTTGTTGAGATATCTGTGGGGCAGACATGG
This sequence comes from Fonsecaea pugnacius, assembly GCA_011800825.1. Classification (NCBI taxonomy): domain Eukaryota; kingdom Fungi; phylum Ascomycota; class Eurotiomycetes; order Chaetothyriales; family Herpotrichiellaceae; genus Fonsecaea; species Fonsecaea pugnacius. The sequence goes on along the minus strand of WJFF01000226.1, from coordinate 22,204 downwards.
CTTGAATCTGTGCTGCAAGTTCAGTGGCAGGTTGTGTTCGGACCTGTCGTGCGAGATACTCCTTCTCTCGTCGTCGTGTCATCTCATCGGGCTCGCCGAAAGGAGTCTCGGGTTCAGCGGGCTCAAAGTCGCCTTCATCCTCTTTGCTTTCATCTGGCTCCTTTGGGGTTTGCGGACGATCGGCCTTGGAAGTGTAGAGTGCCATGAGTGTGTCTTGCTCATATTTATTCTGCGCTTCACTGCTCGGGCTGTTAGGCTTCATGATCCCGCCGAACTTAAGTGAATTAATTTTGTGTGGTGAATCGTCGCCAAGGGTAACATCTTCAAGGTAGCTAAAGTCCACTTCGGATGGTGGGGTATATGGCTCAAATTCTTCGAAAGAATCTTCGTCCTCTTCGTCCTCGAGATCTTCCAAGTTCTTGTGGAGTTTGAGCGCTTCGCCTTCACGACCAGTGTCTCCAGCGTCGCGTTTCAACCGGTCACCCTGGTCAAGCTCTTCGTCTGGATCATGGGTAAACAGGCGAGTCTCCACCAGTTCTGCATCGGCTTTCCAGGTGACACGAAGTTTCCTGCGAGCTTCTTTACGCAGTCTCTTGGCCTTTTGCTCTTCAGTCTCGTTCGAGATTCCGTCTTCCTTCTTGGTCTCTTTCTCAGGCTTTTTCTCCATATCGGCGAGCAACCCCAGGAAGGACGATGCGGTCGCGGCCTTTGTGACAGGCGCAGAACCACCAGTCCGCGGCGGTGATTCTTTCCCTGTGTTCAGTTTCTTCACTGACTGAGTAGAAGCCAGAGAAGGAGACGATGTTGAGGACGCCTTCTCTTTAGCAGCTGCAGCGGCTCGTTCTGCGTTGGAGGTGCCTGGTTTTTTAGGTGCCGACGCTAAAGCCGCAAAGATCGAAGATTTCGGAGGGGCGGCCACGGCCACTTTTGCTTTTGCTGCTGAAGGAGCTGTTGTTCCTGCTGGAGTAGGAGTTGCTTTCTCTCCAGCCTTCGCCGTGTGTGCGGCTTCCAGCGCCTTTCTACGTTCGGCGTTTTGAAGAGCTAGAGGTTTTGAGGAGTGCGGAATCGATTTTGCGACCTTTTTCGGAACCGGCTGGGCAGACCCATCACCTTCTCGGAGACGCTTGAGTCCACTGGTGCCCTCCTTTCGTGTCCCATCTGCTGGGCTCCCGACAGATCTAGGTGACATTGGCTTGTCAGTCTTTTTGTCGTGAGAGGTGGAAGCCTTCTTCGCCGTAGCCGCGACAGCATTATCGAGGACGGCTTGTGCTAACATCTTGACATCACTCGTAGCCTTTTTGGTCAGACGCTGGAGAATCTTCGACAGCTTCGTCATCTCCAGCATCTCCGTATCAAGAGTGCCAAACTTGACAACAAACTAATTGAAGCGAGTTAGCAGGGTACTGCAAAGGTGAAGATCCCTCTTACCTTGAGGATGGAGCTGACAAGGGTGCTATCGTAATCGGCTGCGTTGAATCTGTCGAGCATGAACGAGTATAAGGCCGACATTGTGAATTGGTTTTCGCCTAGTCTAAAGGGAATTATCAGTAAAGGTTATTGAGTGTGATCGAATCACAAATATGCCATGGTGTTCCCAAGGCCCTTGCATACGAAACGAATCACGAAAAGAGGCGGTTTGTAGACTATCTATGGATGCAGAGCTATGAATACAACCATTCTGCCAAAGGAACAAGCACATCCGCGTCTTCCAATTCCGGACCTGAGACCTCGAGCTGTGCTTGCAACTAAGACAGAAGCAGCAGAAAGCTTTCCGTCTATGGAAGGAGTCTGGGCCACATGAGGCCATGTCGACGCAGAAGTGGCCAGGGCAAAATAAACACGGACACGACAGCGTGGCAGGGAAGGCAACATACCTATTGACGATGGCTGGATGACCATATAGCAAAGACCTCATCATGACAGTTTCCATGACTTGGCGATAGCGCGCAACTTCTTCCTTTAACCTTGGAGCATCGGCAGCTGTGGGAGAAGCAGGAAGCTCTGCCTTTCTCAGGCTTTCATTCTTTGTCTTCCAAGCATCTCTCAGGCCTCGTACGACATCACCAAAGCCAGCAATGCCACCACGGATCTTCTCGGGAGAAGCCGACTTGTTGCGAGGGCTCCAAACAGCTTGCACCGCATGATAGAGAGCTTTCCCTCGTTCATCGGTGGGCATTGATACGCTCAGTAGGGCGGGGGTCACTTCGGGAGGCTCCTCATCCTCAATCTCTAGATCGTCATCGGAATCTGTTTCGGATCCTGAGGGATGTCCGTCAGGCTTTGCAGATGCATCCTTCCTCGGACGACCTCTTTTCTTCTTAGGCTCATCTTGGGTTTTCGTAGCCGTCATCTTTGCATCCTGTTCGGGCTTTGGCTGAATAGCGATTCCTGGCCCCATTAGCTGACGTTGACGACTAGAATCGACCTCGGGACCTGGACGTGGTGTTTGTGACGTGACAGACGGCATGGGCTGCAGGGGTTGGCTTCCTTGCAAGGATCTTGGATCCACCGTTGTACCCGCCTTGAAGTATGAAGTGGTCATGAAAGGTTGCTGCGTCTGGAAGGCGTGGTTGCTGTCTGGCAAACTATCATCAGCTAATGACTTGGAAGCATGCGATACATGTCCCCTACTTGTATGCATCAACTGATTCGAGTTTAGCAAGGAAGGATCCACAAAATGATTCGAGGGTTGATGAGTTTGATCTTGAAAGGTTCCGAAGCGCATCATGTCGTTGTTCTGGGCCAGTGTTAGCAAACGATGGGGGTTGCTCGCGATGGGGCGTCGGTCGCTCACCTGGACATGTGATAGTTGCGCACGCGGACCGATATTGACGAATGGTGAC
>WJFF01000224.1:28422-44821 GCA_011800825.1 Fonsecaea pugnacius | reverse complement strand
GCGCGGGGCCGAAGCGCCTGTCACACCGCCAGGACCAGTACTTCGACAGGGCGTAGTAGACGTAGTTGTCGACGTTGTTGACGGTGGCGGGGAAGAGCTGGTCCCAGGGGCCGTAGATGTCCTTGATCTGCTTGGCCCTGTACGCGCCGTAGCCGTTGGGCGGGTTCGGCCCCGCGTAGTCCTCGATGGCCCGCCACCCCAGGTCGGTCACCCGGATGAAGTGGTACCAGTCCGGCACGTGGATAAAGAGGAATCCCCAGTGGATGTACTCATGCAGGATGGTCGAGCCCACCGTCTTCATCCAGTCCGAGTCGAAACTCCCGAGTCCCGCGCACGAATACCCCGGGCGCGGCCGGCCCTGGCTGTCTCGGGCCCACGACGTCTGTGGGGGATTCGCAATGTCCTCGATGGACGGCCAGTCGAAGATGTCTTCGCAGACGTAGATGTCGGCCCTGCGCTGGTCATTGTCCTCGGTCATCCACGCATTGGCCGTGCCGTCACACTGTCGCTCCTCCGGCGGCGCCAGGCCGTCTCCAATGATCAGACCCGAACCGGCCAACCTGGGGTTGAGTTGTGCGTTGGGTTGCGTGAGGACCGACACCACGGTTTCCGCCGTGAGCACCAAGTCCAGAGGGATATTGGCAAAAGTCCGGAATATGTTGCTCACAAAGACTGCTTCCTCGGGTCCGAAATACCGCAAGTATGCCTTTTTGATCACCCGCGCATTAGAACAGACTCATGTGTATCAACGCTGTGTGTATCTATTAAATGTACGTACCTCTTCGCAGGGATTGAATGTCAGTGCCACGACTCTGGCGATGTGCATGGCGTCCTCAAATCCTTCTCTCACCCTGTCGAGTTGCACTGCAGGGGCACCGTTGAGATGCTATATCGTCGGCGCCGATGCTTGGCCTTTCGCCCCGTGCAGGACCAGAAGGGGAAGTACTAGAAGAAGCTGTAGGAGGAAGCTGGGGCCCATGATGCGAATAGTGGCGGGTTGTCTTGTCACTGTCGTCGCGAAGAGGCGCGTGGGTCGTTAGCTACAACGAGAGCTGCTTTGTATAGGTCTCAACACCGCGACTAATTAGCGAGAGAAGATGATTGCAGGGTGAGGCAAAGGCTGAGCTCACTGTTAAGTAGCCCCCAAGACATTACTCACTAGTCGGCCCAAGGAATCTTACTTCACATATCGTGCGAGTGATAAAGATTCACAGTCCTCGCAGTTGCACTGCCGCAGATGCCGGATTGATCGTGTCAGTAGACAGACGCACATGGTGATTCTATACCATGTGCAAAAAGTGATTCCAGTCAAGCAAAAGAAGAGTGAATCAACTTTGACCCTTGCGTGAATATCGAACCTGAGGGATTTTACGATGAGACGGAATCTCTGCCCCTTTTTTTCATGCGCCGCACTTTCGGCCTTGTCTGCACCCACAGACACATACATATATATATCGTGCTTATTCTTCGCGACAATGTTCCTGCCATTCGTTAGACAGACTTTTTACTTGAACATCTGAAAGTCGTCAACCTTGCCCTTGCTCGTAGTTTGATGTTGAAACAAGCAGACTCTCCATCTTCACCCAGCGCGTTTGCTTTTACTCATAGTCTAGCCGGGCGACTGCAAGGCTCTCTACACAACTCATATTGTAGATAGAAGAAGGTACATGGTTGAAAGAGCTGAGATTCTCGCGCAGGTCGGTAAAATACCCTTTACCCGACAAAGCTGGCTATGGCGTCCAAGATAAACTGGACAGTCTCCTCTGGCCTACTGAGCATAGGCGAATGACTACTGTCGATCTCTCTCAAGGTGACTTCTCCTCCTGCATCCTTGGCCATTTGCACAAACATTTTCTGTATATCCACTGGCAAGCATCGGTCTTGCTTGGTAGCAAGATACCACACTGGAACATCCTTCCACCCGCCGTAGGTATGTTCGCCATCTTGCGTCAACGTCTTCAGCGAATGTTTGGTGAGTTTCTGAACCCACTCTTTGCCCTCTTCTTCGGGAAGATCGTGATAGAAGTACTCTCGGGCATCGCCGGTAACCTCTGCAAAGCCCGTCTCCTCATCGAGTTTCCAGGTTGGGGGTGGTTGGCCCCCCATGCCCTCAAGAAAGTTTTTCACAGGAACAACAAAGCCAGTTGCCATCAAGATGAGGCCAATAACATGTCCACGTCCCTTGTTCTCTGCTGACGAGGTTGATGAAGATGCAGCATCTGGTTTTCCTTTGGGGGAAGCGAGACCCTTGATCGCGCTTTCTCCCACGACGCCACCATATGAGTGTACTATCACCACCACATCTCGTCCCTGCGCCGTCTCGGAGACGAGCACATCCCTCACAGCTTGTATATCACCTGGGAGAGTTGCGGCAGGGTCAGACAGTGTTGATGGCAAGGTCACGGCGATGCATTTGTATTGGTGTTGACTTTCGAGGATGGTAGTGAGTTTTTTCCACGTGTCGGCAGTGTGCCACGCTCCTGGGACAAAGACGAGAGTAGGTTTGGAAGACATGATTGTGACTCTTGATGAAAGAGAAAGTCCTGGACGTTTGATGCTGGCAAGACGTCCTTTTTAAATGAGAATGTCTACGAGGTAATTGTGATCCACTGATGCCACCACCTGCAGAAGGAGGTATCCACCCTGGACCTTCCTAAAAGGTAATCTCTCAGCTCTTGGACGAGTACAGATCGGGCGAAAGAGGGTCAGAGGGCCAATCAAGTGACGGCTGAGGGGCATGCGAAGCTATTCTAGGAAAGTCCAGAATACGAGGTGGATCCACCTGATAATATCAACAGAAAAGTTTGCTATCAATTTTCTCATCTCCATCTGATCATCGTGGTCGGCCAGGCACTGAATACCGAACACCTCAGTAGCGCCCGTCTCCATGCTAAATGTGAGCATCCATCCATAAATTCCTAATCACAAACGCCAATTGATCAACGATGCCATGCATGTCCAGAATCCCTTGCTTTCCTCGCTAGCTCCTTCAGCACGTTGAAACCTATACTTCCTAAAACGCCCGCTTGCTTGGCCCCTCTCTACGCAGTATATTGTCTCCCTGATTTCCGAAATCCCCTCAAGCTCGGAACATCTTGACCACCTGTTTCACCGTCTTCCGGCAAATGGGGCAGAGCTCACACTGTCTGGCGCACTCAACACAAGCACACACGTGGCCACAGTCGAAGAACAACGCATCGATCTCGTTGCAGTAGCAGATCTGGCACAAGTCCGCTTGCTCATCCGCGACCTGCCAGTACGTGGTTCCCATTCCCCATCGCTTGCCGTTCTCAAAGCCGCCGACGTACTTATTCCCCGTTCTGGCTTCCACAAAAGTCCCTTGGCCGTGACGTTCGTCCTGGTACCATTCCCCTTCGTAGGTGTCGCCGTTGCAATAGGTCATTTTGCCTCCTTTGCCGCATTTGACATTACAGACGAGCGGTCCTTCGTAGATATTGCCTGTGGAGCTGATGCTGAAACACTTGGTCCCATGACAGAGTCCATTGACCAGTGGTCCTTTGTAGTAGTCGGTTCCAAAAACCGCAAGCTCGACAGGCTCGGTGGTTGTCACGGATTGTATGGGATGACGTCGCTCAACCATCCGCAGGTAGGTGGAGAGCTCGTGGGGAGTGGCGAATTTGCCTTCCTTCTCAAGCTCCTTCACGCGAGTTTCGGACACCGGCTCGTAAACGACGAGATCACAACCGTTGACAAATCTGGGATCCAAGAATGTATCCTCGGGTCCCACAATGCTTCCGTCAACGGTTGAATGACGACGCCAGGCAATAAATTGCTTGTCCGGCCCATATCCAAAGCGTCTCTGCACAAAGTCTCTCACCTTTTCTTCGGACCTGGCAAAGAACGTTCCCTGGACACGGAAAGTCTGCGTGTCGACGTCGAATATCTGGAGAAGGCCGTAGATGTTATCCACCGGGCTTTGCTTTTCAGGGGGTGGTGACGAAGACTGCGACGATTCACTGGATTGCGAGGCCGAATGGTCGGTGGAAACAGATCCGGAGTTCATCACAAAATCCATGGCTTCAGAGTCGTCGGAGATGACGGCAGCAATCAAGGATTCTTCGCCTTGAGACAGCGTCGACAGTCCGGGTGCTGACGTGAGTGTATTCTCAGCATCGGCCGGCAAACCTGTCACATCGTCATGTGCTGCCGCGTCAATAAGATGTCCATGAGGCACATTCGCAGTCAAGCTTTCTTCGGCGGTTGGAGGGGGGATCTCGAGCTGCATGGGTGTGTCTTGGTCATTGACTTCCACGGCCACAGCGGATGGTTGTTGTCTGGTGTTTGCGGCGCGGTCAATGTCAGCCGCAACAGCTGCTCGAATTGAAGCTTGCTCGGCATCCGGAGCAGCAGCCTGTTCTTCGTTCCCGTTGGCGACACTGGCTGAAACCGAGGTCTGACTTTCCGAGCGCAAGAGATCCGAATCCACTGGATCGTTCGTTTTGTCTGGCTCCCCAAATAATTCAACCTCATCCTTGCTGAGCACCGACATCCACAAGCATAACGGCTGACCTGGAAAACAGCCATTGCCTATAGCCTCGGTGAGGTGAACGTTGACTAGTTGAGCAGTTGCATAATGTCCGATGCCACTGTAGCCCATCCCGAAAAGTCGAATCGTGTGAGGATCACTAATTCCAAGTTTTCTGGCAAGACGTTGCCTCAGATCCTGGTAGGTTGCACATCTCGGCGAGCTCAGTAGATGGAACATCCCTTTGTGTCGAGACTGTTGTTTGATGTTATACATGTCCAGCAGGCCCTCGCGGCCGATGATGCCTTCGTCGGAGTAGACCTCAATGCTGATTTCTTCCGAGTTCGCGTCGGTGGCATCTTCTGCAAAGTTTTCATGCGCTTCCTGATATGAAGAATCCAGGTACGGTGCGAGCCATTTCGGAAGTTGATACGCTTCCAGACCTCCGGGCAAATAGTCAGCCAAGCAGCTCGTCTTGATGTACATTGCCATATAAGCAGTTGTACGGGTTGAGTTGAAATCTTTCAGAGCCTGTCCTTCGAGTCCTTCAAATGCTTGGATTACCTTCCTATTGTAGGAGAACACCTGGTTGCCGTCACCGTCCTCAAAAGCTAGCCACATTGTGTTTGGTCCATTCGGTCGCAAAATCGTATAAAATTTCCCCGAGTTCCTTACGCCAGCATGGGCCATGAATCCATAAAGGGTGTATTTGCAATCTTCGCTGGTGCTGAATTCCGAAACATCAATTTCGTCGTTCAAGATTACACGGTCATATAGTAGCCTCCATTCTCGTGTGGTCTTGTCAAACTTGTCCCGTGCGAGTAAGAGAGGCAAAAAATCGGGGAGACACCCTTTGAAATTCATGTCCCGCAAAGTACGGGTCAGTGTTTGCTGGACATCAAGGACATTCTCCACGGGCAATGGCGGCAGTGAAATTGGGCCGCTTGGACCATCAAAGATTGCTCTCAGGGATCTCAAGCTTTCTTCATCGTCATCCAATTCAAGTTCGATCGTCCGTCGAAAGGCTTCCCAGAAGGTTTGAACGTCAGTGTATTCTTCTCCAGCATCTTTCATAGCCTGAATCGCAGGGTACAGGTCCACGTAAGTTTCACGTTCTTTCCTTGATGTCCGCATCAAAAAGAGTATCATTTGGAGCTGCGCGATGAATGGCTTTGGTCGGACTTGGGAATTATGCCGCCAGCCTCCGGCGTCGACTCGCTGCAGCAGCTTGCGAAAAGGGGCCAAAAGAAGCCACGCGGTTATCCCTGCCACAGCAGGGCTATGGTAGAGTGGAGGAGTTCCCATGGGGAAATACCCTGCCAGCGATTTTGAGTCCCAGTGAGGTTCGGCATCAGAGCTACGCCACCACAAGGCCTTCGTCGGGTCATTGAAAATGCGGATGTAGGCGTCAATTGCAATAGTGTCGTTTTGTAACAGCGGTGCTCTTTGCAAGTGCTGTCGGAGGTGTGCCTCTCTCCAAGGGCCTGCGACACTCGACCAGCCCCAATCATCCACATACTTGGAGAATTGACCTTCAGTGGAGGCATACGCACAAGTACGTGGCTCTTCGGGGTTGTACATCACCACACCAAGCTGGGCAGACAGCCGCCAGTCCTCATCTCCAGAGTCTGAAGTAGTCTGTACGTCTAGCACCTCGTCATGGACAGGATCTGGGACGCTGAGATTGGCTCCTTCGGAAGGTGGTTCATTGTCTTGTTTTTGGCTGGCAGAAGCGGTTGAGGGTGTGGCTGAAGAATGGTCGTCTTTCTTCACGGTCCGTTCAGTTTTGAGAGTCATAGTCGGAACAGCTCCATTTCCAAAATCGGCATCTGGAGGGCCTTCGAAGAATGAGAAGGTGCTTTCGGAGGATTTGGTATCCGGTTTTGGAGGGTTTCTGCTGCATTTGATGTAAGCACTGTAAGACGTAGAGGTATGGCCGCGCGGGTAAAATTTGATTTGCCAATAGTTCCCATCCACAACAGCCGGGGGTGAAACCATGACTCTGGAATGGTTTGGTCTATCCTTGGTTCCTCTAACACCCTTGATGACCCAGCTGAGGCGCAACTTCTTGATCGGCCTCGTGTCTGGGATGTCCACATTTGAATAGATGCGCTTCTCCATACCGGGAACGTCCAATGCGTTCAGCTCTGTACCTCTAGATTCTCTTAGTCTCAGCTCTTCCATCTCCTCCTCACTTGGCTTTGACCAGTCCTCTTCACAGTTTACCCATTCTGGGATGTTATTGCGCGGCTCGGGTGGAGGGGGAGGCGTCGAACTGGGGTCTTGGCTTGGAACTTCCGCATCTACTGCTGTTGTTCCTTCTTCCTCAATGGGTGCTGGTTCCGGAACCACCAAGTTGTCTGTTACCTCCGCCGGAGGTTCTTCTTCAGTGATGCTGGCCGACTCTTGGGGTGGAGCTTCAGGTTCTGGAGGGGCCACATCCGCCATTTCGGCGTCCGCAGGTTCCGGTGAGGATGAAGGAATATCGGAGTGAGATCGAGAGGAGGTGGAAGAGAGAGATTCGTGTGGTTCAGGCCCGGGCATCGTTGATGTCTGTGAGTGGTGGCTAGGGTCAAGGTCCGCATTGAACGACGAGTTTAACGTATGAGGCGGATGAGGATGGGTTTGGATAAGGACCGGTGAAGTGCCTTGGGAGGCCATTATACCAGTAGCAGTGCCAGAAACCGACAGATAGCAAAGAAAAGCAGTGGTCAGAGAAAAGTAAGGCGGTGAATGCTTGGGTTAGGATTGTATATCAGTTGGAGAATGATTGTTTCATCAGACAAAGTACGAGCACTGCGTCACATTTTCAAAAAGTTGACAATGGTCTATGAGGATGAGGCAAGAGTGACAGCTGGAATCCAGGGTGAGAGCAGGGAGCTTTTGTGTGCACCAAAAGGCTTTGGACATTTACATTCAAGAGGGTGGTGCATTTATGCAGGAATATGGTAGAACCGGTAAGTGGCAGGCAACGAACGAAGTCCCAGGCATCGGCGTGGAGGCTTAGCTATTGGACGGTCCCGACAGGCTCCAGCACTTGGATCCCCCGTTTAAGTGTTTAAGTCGCCGCGTGCGGGGCCAATCTACTAGACCTACCCTGTAATGGCTAACTGGCACCACTGGCCTTCTCTACCCCCACGTAATGACTCCCCAGCTGTCGCCACCCGCCTTTGGGCCGCAAAAGCCTGCGTCCCTGCCTAGGTAGTGAGGCTCAGCCATTATTTAGTCCTTTGCAGGTGTCTGACTCTCTTCCAAGCGCCCAGCCTCATCGTTGACTGGTAGAGCTGGCGATGTGGCCCCCTCTTTATCCAAGTACCCATTGGCTCGTGGGACCCCAAGGGACCCTTAATGTGATCTGTCCACTGCCACTGGCAAGCCTTTATTTATCCTTTGTGAAAACCCTCTCATTTTCTCAACCCTCTCAGCCTGACTCACTTCACCAGTCAGAACCCAGCGGGTCTGGCGATCCCCCAACCGTCACACCACGCTGGTGGTCTCCACACTCTTTCATCATTTTGGTTGTGAGCAGGAGGCTGTCTGCCTTAGGCCATGTGAGTAAAGAGACATCGCTGGTTCTGGACCACCGTTCAAGATTCCAGCTGACAGTCTGCGAGTCATGGTTTCGGTTCTGGTTTCGCAAATGTCCCAGCCACGATCAAGGGGAAGCTTATTGTACTGGAAATCTTCGTTAGTTTAGATTCTCGTTGGTCGTCTTCAACAAAGAATGGCAACTCACGCTTCGACATAGACCTGTTTGTTGACTATGTTAGTCTTTTGCAGTCATGAGGTTGGAGTTCTCCTCCTTTTCATACCTTGACACTGTCTCCATCGGCTTTGATTCTGCTTTTGGTCAATTCTCAATCAAGATACTGACATGGACCATTGGAGAAGACTTACTTGCCCCAACTCACTGCTTCGTCTGGTCGGGCGCCAGCATCACTCCCATCGAATTCCTGTGCAGTGTTAACATAAACCGCACTTTCGGCGCCGTTTCGCATCAGACACGCATTGGCGATGTGGTGCTTGACAACTCCCCCTCCAAGGATAATCATGCCCGCACGTTTCGCCCGCACAGCAATTGTATTGATTTTCCGGATGTCCTTGGCTATGTCGATGCCGAGATGGAGTGGGGAGGCTTTGAAAGAATGAAAGTAGATCATGTCTCCGAGACTGCCGTCCGTCAAGGCAGGACAGAAGACTGGAATGTCATTCTTGTATGCCCAGTAGTATACCGATGATTCGTCATTAATCTCTTTGCCCAGGCGGTGGATTATGGTGCTGGGAGTCCACATGAACCGTTCTCCGGATCTTGCAAACTCTTCTTCCTGCTCCGCCAGCATCCTGTCTAGAATGGGGATGATCCAGTCCTCGAAGGAACAATAGTTATTGTTGGGGACAATGAGGTTACCAATGCGATTCAGTCCCTTGGCTCGTAAGGCAGCACCTGAGGCGGAAAAGGAGCCCAAGTAGGTGGGAGCCAAACATTTGATGAAGTCCTCCTCAACTCCCCCAGCAGTTGTGACAATGGCCGAGACGTGACGATGCTGGACAAGATAGCGAAAGGTGTCGCGTAGGCCTGATGAAATCATATTTGAGGTGTACCCTAGGAAAATGGTGGTTTTCTCTCCCGAGTCGGGATCTCTCCACGATCTCTGAACGCAGTCAGAAATGCTTCATTTTGCAAAGGAGGTTTCACCAGTGACAGACCATATCGTTAATGATACGGATGGCATCACCTATTGAACTGGATTGGAAACCTTGCCCAGTGAGTTGGTCGATAAAATTCGAGATTATAGTCCGTTGTTCCTCTGGTATAGCAGCCCAATCGATGCCTCGGACCTGTTGAGTCTCATCAGGAACAGGCTCCGACGCTACCAGAACAGCATCAGTGGCTTTGGTAGGTGGCGCGGATCCCATGGTTGACTGCTATACTGGGTCTTTTTCAGTGGTCAATGGGTGTGTGTGGGGGTTGAAAGAGGAATTTGTCCAGCGCAAAGGAAAAAAACTATGCTCGGTACAAAATGTTTCTCATATCATGATTCGCTATGCTATGTGGTGGGTGGCAGCCTATCAAACTTGACCAGCGCTGGTTGGAGTCTGGGCGGCCCTTTACTCGTGCGAGGATGTTTAAATCTGGGACCCCGGCAGACTCTAATAGCAGATGGCACGCTCGCTAGGGCCCACAGGCTCTTAGGAGGAACGTTGTTATTCCTCTCAGGGTTGGGTGGCGTGTAAGATGGGCGGTAACAGACCTGTATTGACATGATCCCTCCCTGGCATTAAGGGGTAATTTTCCTGTAATTCGGCTGATATTTACCCGTAATAGAATTCTGGGTTGACGCAATGTCCGTCTGCACGCGCACGGGCAACGGATCGGCGGCAAGCGGCTAAGATTTGAGGTGCAGGCAGCCCAGCGGTGGCCTTAGTACGCCTACTTGGTACCTAGTGCCGCCCGCAACGGAGAAGCAACAAGCACCAAGCTCCAAGCTCCAAGCGTCTTTTCCTCCCTCCCTCCTCTTCCTCCACCTGCGCTACCTTGCCCACCACCACAAGCGCCTTGTCCGTGTCTGACCCATTCATCTCTTTTCGACCTCCCTTCTTCCTCCCTGGTCTTTTTCCATCTCTTCCCATCAATTTCATTTTATCCCTACCACTCCAAGGAACGCAACCCGCATGATCGCGCATTGACTCTCAATCTCTAACTGCGACTTCGCGATTTACACAACCACCAATACGCCGCATTTCCTTGCCACGCCCGCTTCAAACACCCATTCCAACTTCGAAACTCTACCCTGCGTTCTCTTCGGCAAATTGAGGTTCGGTCCATTTTTTTTTACAACGTATTGCGCGATCGATAATTCACTCTATCTCACGGTCGACTTGCACTTGTCCTTGTGTACCTCTATCGACCCCGACAGTGTCGAGGACGCGAAAATCCCGACGACGTACTCATTTTAATTCGCGCAATTGGCCTCAGGGAGCCGACAAAGGCCCCTACACTTCACTCTGTTACTATTCGCCAGTCTTGATTCCCAAAGTGTGGAACGCCGCAGGCACGCCTGATCAGTGGGTGACTGCGTGGCTGTGGCCTTTCGTCTGTGGCGGCGGACTTTCTTTTGACAGCAGGAAATTCAAGTCGAACACAACAGGAACGAAACACTAGCGTGCGAAGTCGAAGCCCAGGCATTGTCCAGACAGGATTATCTCAGCCCTTGAAAAACCACGCTAACAGACGCCAAACCCACTGGGCCCAAGATCACCTGCATCGATAGGAAGTTCCAACTTTGGGCTGGCCCAGATCTAGGCATCCAAAGGGCCTTGAGATCACGTGATGTGTTCCGTCTCAAGCGATCAGACTCCGGGCCAATAGCATTCACCATACGTTGAAGGCCTGTGGAGGGTATGTCGTCTTCAAGATATCCTCCTCCAGCAAGAGATCGCTCTCCACCTCGGTTCGACCGCAGACTGTCCACAAACTACACGCCTACAAGTTCTTCATATAGGGGTCAAGCGGAATCTGGTTTGCTACCGGCGCAAAGAGATCCTCCTCGAGGTCCGAAAGCTGACTTCCGAGGTGGTGGGGGTTTTCCATTTACGCCAACCGCACGTGGAAGAGGTGGAGGCTTCGCTCCCCGACCCAATGATAACTGGGAGAGAGATCGTGAAAGGGACCGCGAACGAGATACCCGGCCACCTCCACAGTCTTACCGTGCTCGAGAGGACGACCGCACCGAATGGCCTCGGCGTGATCGCGACTTCGCAGTAGCCGATCGAACCATCCCTTCAGCGAGAGATACCCGACCCTATGTTGGCAGAGAGCGTTCGGCCTCTCCAGTCCGACCCAGGAGAGACTCGCGGGAATCGCTTCCCTCTACCTTTGCTCGCCCCGCAGACTCTGCATCGTCATACTACCCTGCTGCAGGCCGCGGCGGCCTTAGCCGCGGTAGGGGCAGAGGCGATTGGGAGCGGGGCAGAGGCCGGAGTTCTTTCGTAAGCGAACGCGAGCGAGAGCGAGATTTATTCCACCCACGCAGCCGTTCGAGGGAAGGCCGGCGTGATCGCGAGTTCGACCGCGGTCGGCCACCCCCCGGGGACGCTGATCGCTCGGACAGGTACGAACGTCGCGATTATGAACGCAGTCGAGAGCCCGAAGTCAGGCCTCGGGACTCACGGGAGCACGATGTATGGCCAAGGGATCAATCCCCTGCCAGAGGATCCACTGTAAATATGGCCGCTGCTGTTACTACCCCATCTGCCTCTGTCAGTGACCGACCCGGAAAGCCCGACTTCGAGGCAGGCAGACGGCCGTCGGCGGTCGCCACCCCGACCAGTGCGCTCCGTGAAAATCGGCGTGATGGTGACGGAGCGGATTATTTTGGAAGTTCAAGGTTGGATACCTCTCGTCGTGAACCACTCCAGCTCCCACAACAACCTCCAAACCCAATCGGCCTTGACTATGGTCCTCCACCGTCTTTACCGTCCGTCACCACTCCCGCCACAGAAAAGACAACCATACCCAGGCCACAAACTGCCAAGACGGAGCAAGGAGCACCTTCACCAGCTACTTTTCAACCGCCCAGTGGGCCAAAAGCTGGCAGAACAGCTCCCGCAGCAAGTCTCGGCCAGCCTGCAAAAACGCCGCAGCACCAAGAGACCTGGGCTCGCACCGAACCTGTGTCGCGCCAGGTCCGGCCAGGTGTGACAACAAGTGCAAGTAACATATCCGTGGAAGGTGGCGCAAAGAAAGACGAGCCGCCCATCGAACCCAAACCCCCTGCCGCCCCTGCTGCTGACCGTTCTATGCCTCCAAATGTCCCATCTGGTCCGCGAATGGGCAATGCGACTCCCTACAAACACAGACTATCGTCAAGTGAGCCGGCTGGTTCGGGACCTCCTCCTATGGCACCAAGGGAACCTTCAAAACCTTCTGGGCTTGACAATCGACCCCCAGCAATTCCAACGGGCCCTCGTCTCGACCGTGAAGGAACAAGAACAGGGCCAGGGACAGCCTCGAAGATATGGGTCTCTCCAGACTACAAACCAAAGCCATCCATCATGAGCGCGATGAATAAACAATTCCCACCTGAAACCCGGGACAGAGGTCCCATACCAACGGGACCAAGACAGCAGAGTGTGTTCCCTTCGCAAACGGACAAGACTCGAGGGCTCCATCCTTCTTCAAGTTCGCCTCCATCTGCGCCATCGGGGCCCCGGGCCCTGATAGCAACAAGCTCCAAAATTCAAGACGCCAAAATGACCCTCTTGCCTCCGAGGGGAGCAGCCAACGAGATACAGCAACAAGAAGATGTGATAATGTCGGTTCCCGCTTCCAGTGAGGAGGACGACGACGAAGCTGGAGATGACTCTTTTGACGAAGAGTACTATGTTGAATCTGAAGAGAGGCACAAGCGGGAAATGGAACTACTCGAGACGAAGAAACCACCGTCTCTACTACAAGATGCGGTGGTAGTGGCCCTCCTGGTGAAGCTGCAATTTCTCCATATGATATCTCAAGATCTCGTGGCCAAACCCGGGCCCACACCCATGGCAGTTACAAAAGAGGAGACACATGTTACTGCTACTATTCCCACTGGGTTACCATCTCCACAGCAAGTCCCCGAGGAGACTGAGCCTAAGGAAGAAATACTAGCAATAGAACCACCATATCCCAAAGGACGGCCTCTTAAGCAGCCACCGGTGAACCCGATACCCACCCCTCCTATCGAGGATTTGCCATATCTGAAGTCGGGACCTATGGAACCAGTTGTCTTTGAAGATTCGGATGACGAAGTCGAACGCGAAGCAGTTTCGATTCTTCTACAACAGGAATTTGAGCGTAATGCTTGGGACTGGAGATCCGAGCTTGAAGAAATGCACGCAGAATTCAAGGCCCGATATCCTGTATGGAAGCAAAAAATCCAGCAGCTCGAGCAAGAACGACGTGAATTACAGGCTAGCCCTGCGCCTGCTTCCCCTGCACCGTCAGCGGCGCCATCAGTCACACCTTCACTAACCCACGAACGTACGAGAGGCGCGCGGAATACGACAGAAGCAGACCTGCAAGCTGCAATTCTGATGTCCCAGCAGTCTCTCAAAGAAGAGGAAGAACGACGCGAGAGAGAAGCAGCTTCCAGCTCTGTGCCCAACTATGACACGGAGGCAGTGGTTCCGCCAATGTTAAAGCCCGCGGACATAGAACTATCCCAGTTTGAAGACAGAAATCGTCTCGTCCCAAATGACTTGGCGCTCTATGCTTTTGCCTATCTCCCACCCGAGGACGACTTTACGGAGGAGGAACAAACCCTCTTCATCGAAGCCTACTGTCAAACTCCGAAGAAATGGGGCACAATTGCAGAGTCCATCCCAGGTAGAACGTATCAAGAGTGCATACTCCATTACTACTTGACCAAGGCCCAGGCTCATTACAAAGACCTCCTGAGACGATCGCAGCCTAGGAAACGCGGTCGGCGAGTGGCAGCGACCAAGCCCCGTTCAACGGCTCTGATGTCCGAGCTTCTCAATGGCGACGAGGCGGAAGCGACACCTGTTCCTGTCACAGACAGTGGGAGGCCAAGGCGGGCGGCGGCACCAACATTCGGAGATGCTCCGAGTGAAGCTGACTCTTCAACACCCGTCCCACAGTCGAAGAGGCTTACAGCAGCTTTGAAAGACGGTAATTCAGATGGGGGTGCGAAGACCTCGAGGGGTCGCAAGGCTGGGACTGCCACGAAGGTGCGGAGGACCAAGGCACAAATACAGGCAGAGCAGCAACAAGTTCTACCACTGGCCCCTGCTGAAGCCTCGCCGAGCAAAGCTGCGATGCCTGCCAAGGCAGAAAGAGGGCGAACGCTTGTTCGTGCTGAAAATGTGCCCATCAGACCCGATCCTCCTCCTTCCGTTCCGCCAGTACAAGTGCAGCGAGCAGTTGAAGCAGGTCTACAGCATTATCCTATAAGCGATATCCCCGTCGGTCCTCCGGCAGCTTCATCGTCGGCCGCGTCATCACAAGTTACCAGTTATTGGTCAGTTCCCGAACAGAATAAGTTTCCCGAACTTCTGTCGTACTTTGGTCGAGACTTCACAGCAATCGCCGACTTCATGAAGACTAAGAGCGTGACAATGGTGAGTGCGCCGCCACTTGGGTCACCCTCGGTGGCTAACAAGACACAGATCAAGAATTATTATGCTCGACAGATCAATGATGGCAAAGATGACCTCGAAAAGCTTGCTCGGGTGGGAGATCAGATGCGTGAACAGATGCGCATAGCTGGGAAGGTCGCCATTCCGCCTCCGAGTCCTATTGTGCCTCCCAAACGTCGATATGACACAGCGTTAGGCCCCCTCACTCGTCCAACGACCCAGGGTGAACAGACCATCATGGATGGTGAGCTTGCAGTCTCAGCAGTCAAGCCGAGTGTTGTTGAAGACTTTCCAAGAAGTATGCTCGAAAGGACAGTCTCCGGAGACATGGCATCTCAACCACACCCAGTCGCACGAGAGGCAATTCGTGAAACCCCTTTGCCTACTCACCTTCCAATAAAGACCGAGGAGCTTCCAAGATTAGATGGTCGTCCAGCTCTCTTCACCCATAAACCATTGCACGGTCCCAAAGCTGGCGTTTTTCAGGACGACGTTGGCTTCCAGCCGTCCCGTCAAACTCTCAGGGCACCCCTTCAGGAGCAGTCGCCTCAAATACTCGCACAGAGACTTACAGAGATACCTCGTCCTGAATTAGGTCAACAATCCTCAATATCCGCAACCGGACCCAGCCTTCTGGGGCTGCGAGAGCCTCTCATACCTGTGCAGCAGCGACCCCAGGCTCCACCAGCTGCTCCTGTTCAAGTTCAAGCCCATGTTGAAAAGTATACCCAGCCAAATGCCCTGCATCTCAGCCATAGCCGTAACAGCAGCTCGACAACTCCGAGCCACCCGCCTTTAGAGACGCCTCAGGACATGGCTTCTTTACGTCGTATAGACAATCAACATGCACTGTACCGGACCGGCCCGACAGAGTCCCCAGCACTGACACCGATCCAAACCAGTACTTCTCTACCGCCACGAGCTGAAATATCCCATCCTGCTCCTGCGCCGCCTCCTGCAGACCCTCCGAAACCCCCAGCCAAACGCTCGAATGTGTTTGGTCTTCTCAACGACGATCCACCAGATCCACCGCCAAAGCGGCCGTCTCTGGAGGCACCGAAACGAGCATCCATTCTTTCTCCACAGATCACTGCTCTTCCTCCGGGTCCGACCCTGCAGCAGCCTCGAAGCCAGCACCACCCTGAAGACTCGCTCCTAAACAGAGCGTCGAGAGGTACATATGGTCACAGTGGCAGTAACGTGCTCTCTGCAGGCAGCGGGCAGCAATCGTCGACTGATTATCCCAGCGTATATTCTCCCGCTCCTACCACTGGCCCCAGTAACGAAGCATGGATGGACCGTTTTGATCCTCGCCAGCAGGGAGCCCCCAGCGACCAACGAAGTCACCATCACTCACCTGCACCGAGTCCTTATTCCGTGATTCCACCGACTTCACAGCAGAGTAGTGTTCCTTCGCTTCACGCTTTGCGCGTGGACACTCCTCGAGCTCCAGAACGAGCTGGAATTGATCACCGAAGGACGCTACTGGGCCAGATCAGCCAGATTCCACATGTGCCCTCTCCTCCACCTCAACAACCGACGCAGGCTGTGCCGCAACTACGATCAGCCTCAACTTCGTCGCACCATTCACGGGTTGCGTCCGCAGGATATGCTGCTTCGCAGTCAACAAGTCAATCTTCGTCCCTCAGTCACCCGACGATTCAGCAAAATCATTCTCACTCGGCGAGCTCAACTCCAGTCTCGAGTCTTCACCACCGACCTCAGTCGTCTCTTGAATTTCCGACTCGACTGACTATCCAACAGCATATGGCT
>WJFF01000223.1:6754-22464 GCA_011800825.1 Fonsecaea pugnacius | reverse complement strand
TTCTCGGTTAGTGAGCGTTGACAACCTCAGCGCAAGAATAAAGGTGACCAAGATCGCCTTTTTATATCAAAACGCCACGGTGAACACGAAAAATGTCACCTCACTCGTCAGGCGATTCCATGTCCGCCGGAGTACTTGGCCTACTTGTACGTGGCGCAAAGCGGCGGCGTCGGCGGCATGACGTAGCCATTACCCAGTAGGTAGTCAATTTCCTCGTTGGTGGTTAAAAAAAAACAAGAATTTTTGGTTGTTCTAGCGCTTAAAGGTTAATTGATGAGCTTGTTTTTTATGGCCATGCAGCCATGCCAGCCCTGCCACCCTGCATACTCGTGGTACACAACTTGCGCCACTATGGACTACACGTCTGCCACAGAGAGGTACAGCCACTTGAGCTGCCACCTATAAGTACCGAGTAGACACAGGCATCGTGTAGTGTAGGCCGTTGCCCGGGGTCTGCGTATGCTAGCACCGTCATGATCGACCTGGTGTCTACATACTCTACTCCGACTCTCAGGATTCCAGGAGCTCGTAGAAGACAGTCAGAACCAGCTTGCCAGGCTACTGTGCCTGGTAACCTTTCTACTATCTGTACAAGATATACCTCTTCCCAATTCTTTCTTTCTTTCTCCTCTGCCTATGTTCGTCGTCATCCACTTGAAACAAAAGCCGTTGGTGGCAACAGACGTATGGCCCTTTCCCCCAAACCCTGAAGACGCCGCCTCCTTTTGTGGCTGTGAACCGGAGACATGCCTCCAAAGAGACACGCTTCCTTTATGAAATGGCTCGCTCCCCAGCATTGGCTTACGACGTACTAGAAATTGGATTAGACTTCCCCTTCCATTGACGGAGTAGTTTTCAGAGCCTCATCCTTTGTCAAGGTTTTCCCTTCTCTGTTCTGCCTTGATGTTCTTCACCTATGCGCCCGTCCCAAACCTTTCTGAACCCCTCTGAACCGAACCATGAAAACACCCCTTCCCCTTTCAGGTGATAGATATGACTGGAAAACACAAATGAAATTGCTGATGCTCTCAAAAGACCGCATGCGCTCTTCGTTCAAGTCGTAGGAGACGTATAATGTTGCAAAGATGACGTGGGTGAAAATGACAATCAATGGTCCCGGCCAGAATCCCGCATCTGCTCATCGAGCGACCTCAGCACACTATCCTGAAGAGGGGACTGAGGCTGGATCAAATCGCTTGCTATTCGCGGTGGCTTCTCATTGAACTCTCTCCCCAATTCCAAGCTCCGATTGGGCAGCGAGTGGGTGTCGTTTTCGGAGAGCGATTCTCGTTCCAAATCAAGCGGTTGGATCGGTGGACTTGACATGCTCGTGTCGTCTCCTCCTCTTTCTGTCGCCGTTGCCACCGTCGAAGGTGAGACCCTGCGAACCCCTGGTATTGACGAGCCGATGGGAACGGGAGATGAGGTCAGCTGAGACGCATAATCTTCTCGTTCTTCTTCCGCCTCGTTCGGTGGACTCAACGCCCGTTTCTTTCCGCTTGATCCTGCGCTTTCACCGGCTTCCGTGACGACAGGCAGAGTCATGGCGGCACGCGAATCTTCTGTTGTTTTCAATGTCCGCTCCGGCTTCTCCTCTTCATTTCTACCCCAACCTTTCTCAGACGGTGTCGCTTTATCGGTTTGCTTGTGAGCTTTTCTCATCGTCCTCTCTACTGCTGGACTCATGGGTGGTGAATGCACGGTAGATTGCTGGAAACCCGTAGAACTGGCCGCACCTGATGACTGCCCCATACCCTCCGCAGATTCTGCGAGCACCGATATTTGTTCCCCGACACGGCGACTCTCCCCGGTTTCTCGCCTCTGAGCTTCTTCTTGGGTCATGGTGATCCCAGTAATGAAATTGATGAATCGTTCTCCATATGCTTGTGGAGGGATAGCCGATATCTGCCCTCGTGGCGCTGAAAGACCCTTCCAGTAATGCTCAATTCTTTTGATCATACCATACTGCCGAAAGTCAGTCACAGTATAGGAAAGACTCCGAAAGTCAACTTACATGGGTCAGACAATCAATGATGCCAAGGTAGTAAATCAATTCACCACCTCGTCCATCTTCATGCGTGGCCCGAATTCCGCCATCATCACTGTAGAATATCCGATCCCGTCTTTCATCCCCGGAGGCCATCTCGGACGGCATCTTTGCACTCACCATGCCCATGGGGACAGGTTTCTCCCTTTTCAGCGTCATTCTCAATTCTCGCGCTTTTCTCGCATTCTCCAGTCGCGAGGGGGTTCGGATCAAGACCGAGGATGAATAGTCGTCCCCGTTATTCTCCCCACCAGGCTGAAATACTTGCAGCGTCGTCTCTCTCAAATTCTCCTCATTACCCTTCTCCAGGTCGTGCATACCAACTAGCAAGGAGTAATCCATAATGTGAAGCCTCTGCAGAAGAGCGACGTCTCTTTTCATCTGGTCTAGAAATATCTGTCGTATTCGAGCGTCGAATTCGAGATGCAACCCTCTCCGTAACCAGTTCATGTCTTTCAGCGTCGCCCTAGGGTTATTAGCCAAATCTTCCTCACTAAAGTCCCTGCCAACGGTGGATCCCTTCAGGTCAAACATTTGGTGGATATCTCGGTGGGGTGGGAATAGATTATTCATGACCACGAAATGGATCTTGCGCCCGTAGGGTATTTTGACCCGGTGCAAGCCGTAAAACTGACTTATCAGCGTGTTGGGGTTATCCAGTACATGTCGATAGTAATCCCGCAGGATCTTCCGAAGCAGCTTATGCTCGGCGTGATGGATCGTCTTGATGATGTACTTGTAGTCCCTCGAGAAGTAGAAAAAGGAGCCAGACTTGCCGGGGCTGCCTAATTCTGAGAGGATATACTTGCTGGTGAGACTGACCAAATAGTCGGCCGGATCAAGCCCAAAGATGGCTCTGAGGTGCCGAAAGACCCAGGGGCTGTAATCCTTGAACTTGAAGTCATATTTGGCGCTGGGTGTCAGTTCATTTCCGGTAATATCGAAGCTGAACTTGTGCTTTGCGTCAAAGTCGGCATCCGTCAATTCCCGGTCCATCTTTGCATTCGTTCTCGACACAGTAAATCGAATTCCGGTCAACATATTGTAGGCGGTAACCCAATTGACGTGGCCTTCCTCGACCTTTTTGCCAACAATGACGCGGTCGTCATCCTCATCCTCTTTTCTCTTGCGTCTGCTCGCACGTTTCTGCTTGATGAGCTCCGTCCAACGTGCTGCATCTTCATCGGGAGGGACTTCGTCGAGATGGGCATCTGATTGCATGGACCGAGTTGTCCTACGAACCAGGCCAAGTGACGCTCGTCTGTTCCTCACCACAGTTCCATCGTGCTGTTCTCGTGTAGGCGAGAAGCGACCGGTGGTGGTGGAGAGCGCTTCTTCAGAAGGGCCGCCGGCGAAGGAGAAGTCGCGCGAACTCCGGCCGACTGCGCCAATGCCACCTGCTTTCGGAACTTGTAGGGTATGACGGTGTGTGAGTTTCGGGGGCTCGGGATTCGATGATGATTCGGGATGCCGATCTTGTATCGAAGCACCCGGGGACATGGCGGGCGGGGAGGAGAAACGACCAAGGGCGGGTGCGGGAGCACGAGAGAGACCGGCGGAGGTCGTCTCTCCATCTAATCGTGCAGAGTCCGGGACAGTAGAGGCGGTGACCATGTGGTAGGGATCGTACTCCGGCTTTGTGGGAACAATATTCGTCTTCAATTTACCCAACTCCGGCGTCGACTGCGGCCTGGGCGACTGGTCGTGGATGCCATTACTTTGATCGTCATATTGTTCTCCCACATTCTCGACGCTAGACAACTTGGTCAATGGTCCTTCTGACGAAGCCGGACTCCTCGAGAGTTGTTCAGTGTACTTTGCAGCAGCATTCGTGCTCGCGGTCGAATTGGTGCTGCCGGCCTTGGATTGCGTGCGATCCCGAAGGGGCGCCTTGACATTGCCATTGGGGATGCCCTTTGTCAGGGAGCTGTGACTGGTATTGTTGCGCAGGCTCTTGAGCTGATCCAGTCTGTGATCAGACAGTCCTGCCTCGACATCGGTCCCGTTTGTGTAGGTAAAGACGCCGCTGATCGTCTTGTCGTGGGACTTTCTCGGGGGGCCTTCCAACGACGAAGAATTCGAATGGACGCTGTTGGAGACAACGGACAGAGGGGCTTCAGATGCCACAGATGGCATCTCAGTCTCACGGAGTTGAAAAGAGACCTACGAGGGGAGGACGGATGGGAGCATTGGTCGTAGGTCACCGGTGCGTAGAGGGAATAGGATGATCGGAGGTCATATCTCGGGTCGAGGTTTGTTGCTTGGTTGGGATGTGTGATTGGACGTTCTGCGAGGAGAGATTGGGTTTGGGAGAGGAAGAAGGGAACTAGCAATGCAGCACCGAGGTCAGTGTATAGACTGTTGACTGGTATAGACACTGTGGTTGGTATGATGCTGGATGTCTGCATACAAGTGTTGTCATCTCACGGTGTTAGATGGGTGAAGGTTAATTGTGGTACGGAGTTCCCAACTAACTGGGTAACCGTGGTGCCGGGGGGGTTCGTGTTTGCTCAGAGTCCCAAAGTCCAGACGCCTAATGTTGACCCTTGTGCCCTTCCAGTGCCCACTGTGATATGCCAAGCCCCTGAGGCACCGCCTGGAGCCCAATCTCCCCTGCCAGCCACACACCAACCAGTGCCCACGAACGCCCAGCATGAAGCCTGAATTGTGACTGGTTCCTCCGCCCATATCCGCCTGAATAGCCCAGAATTACGAGTCCCTCCCCCGTAATAATGCCACCAGCAACCCAGAACTAATAGTTAGCCGGCTACTTGCACGTATCTGGCTGCCAGCCCAGTGACTGCATTTCCCTGCGCCTGTAAGCTAGTTCTATTTTAAAGAAATAATTTATTTTGTCTCTCCTCCTCCCGCCTTTGTGGAATCTTTATTTCATGACTGCGCCCACTGTGGTTCAATTCGACTTCAGCCTTGTTTCACTCCGGCTGACAATCTGTATCTCGAAGACGAGCACACAACTCGAAGCCGATGACCTCTTAGATGTCCGCCGATACCTGGATTTGGTGGAACTCGTTTCCTCGTCTGAAGCCGGCACGCCGGATACCAGGCAACACGGAGCATGACGTAGCCTCGCGTGGCCAGAGCCTTGCAGCCACCCCTCGAGTCCTCTACCCAGCCACAACCCCTGACTCCGCTTCCAACATGATATCCTGGAAGCGAGCACTAACGGCCATGTCAAGCATTTCGCAAGCATTCACAGATCGCTTGTAGAATACCTTTTAGTCGGTCACTGATACAAAGCTCCCGCAAACAGGATTTGCTGCCGCCAGCACAACAAAGTAGATACCGCGACGCCTTGCTTCTGGTATTTGCACATTCCTCAAAGGTATGCCTGCCAAGCTCCATCCCCTCAGAACAATTCCAATCTACTTCTCCCGAGCCAAATCGAAGTTTGGACGGCTACATGTGCTGTGGTCAAGCCATCAGCATCTTTGCGACGTGGACCAACGCTTCAGTGCTTTCTGCACCACCACTTTCCGTTCCCCCTGAAGCCCCGTTGGACGTGGTTAACTCGGCGTTGGGATAGTACCACGCGGTGACTGCGACGATAACGTACACAATCTGCGCATGATCGTGGTCAGCCAGGATATTCCTGTTTGTAATGAGCCTTGGGAGACGTACCACGAGCAGGCCGCCTTCTAGGTAGTTGGACGATCCATCCCGGAGGAAATTGCCAACTACCAAGATAGACATGACCAAAAGCACCACCATAAAGATTTCGAAGTTGAGGTCCATGGGTTTACCAAGACCCCAGCCAACAATGACGACCAATGGGGCATTGAACAGGGCCGTCTGAATTGAAGGGCCAAGGCAGTGGTAGAGAGCAAAATTCTGGAGAGTACGTTAGCCACCTCCATTTCTTCCCGAACCCGGAGGCAAGGAACTCACAATTTGGTTGTCGTACGCTTCGTCAACGGCAGTCAAATGTTCCGCAGCCTTCTCCACCAACGGCACGAGGATCAGACCCAAGAAATTGTCGGGAACTCCGTTCGCCACGACAAACTCGATCTCTTCCACCAGGAAGACTGCAATGAGGGAGATGAAAGCTAGCGCAAAGACGACTGCCACGAGACACTCGGTCATGGTCAGCTTTGGCTTCTTGAGGTCTTTATGCCTGTCTCGATCGTTCTCTTCATCGGCTTCGAGGACTTCTTGAAAAATGTTGTCATGCGAAAGAGAATTGTAAAGTATGTACAGCGCAAATGCAACGATGAGAATGACGGAGACGCCGTGGCTGATGTTGAGGGTGTCGCTGCGCAACTGTGCGGCTGTATATCCTTCTTCGCCGGCAGGGACGGTGCTGCGGCTCAACGACGAGTAAAAGGCACTGGGGATCAAAAGGGCAAATCCAGCGACCAAGAGTAAACCCGAGCCGGCTTCACTGATAACCGCGTGGAAAGTTTGTTCCTTATGCACCAACCCGCCAACCAGAAAGCAGGATCCCAGACAAAGAAGAAGGTTGGTAAGGATGGATCCGAGGATGGCGGCTTGGATCACTACAATCTTGTTACCACTCCCAATCTGGCCGGTTCCGTCGTCTTTGGCGATCAGCACCATGAACAGGACGATTTCCACGACGGATCCCAGGGTCGTCTCAATGAGGATCCCCATGACCTTGGGCAGCTTTCTTGCCAGCTCTTGTCCAGCAAACCCAAGCAGATTGGCAGCGGGCACCATGGCGATGTAATTGATAGCAAAAGTCCACAGATGGTGGTCGCCATGAATGAAGTGGAGGGCAATGGCGGCAGGGACGAAAGGCCATAAGATGTTGACCCAGCTCGAAACTGTGCAAGATGATGTCCATATTATCTTGAAGAAATAGACTGGGTGAATACCCCTGCGACCACTCTCTCCATCAGGATGGATTCCCCTTGTTATCAGATGACCATTGTGATTGTATTGAGGGAGGAGTCCTTCAGCAGCAGGAGTTGCCGACGGGGCATTTGTGGTATCGTTGGAGCCGTTGGACTTTTCTGTGGCAGGATTGGTGTTTGGAGCTTCGTCTGTGACGGGACCAGACTTGCTCTTCCGGTTGAACACGCCCATGACCGAGGATAGGTGGTATGTAGTTCGTGGCAGTCAAGTCCGGTCAGTCTCGCACTTCGAAACGAGGTCGCAGAGGGTATTGGGATGGGGGCGAATGGCTTGAACGTAAACTGGGTGAAGAGGGATTGACCTGTGCACTTTTACGGGAACATGTCGAATGAAACAAGAGAGAACCGTGTGACAAAGTAGCAGAAGGGACGAGAAGAAACAGCATGAACGGGGGAACAGTCGAGAGACAGGGAAAAGTGAAGTGAGAAGAATGTAAGGGACTTTGTAGCAGCAATCGACAATGTGTTTCAAGGAAGTGCAAGGCAAGTGAGAGAGAACAGCCAAATGGGAGAGGAGAGGCAGTGACAACACCAAACTTTTGCCAAAACCTGCCACCCACCTGCTGCTGCTGGTCAGAATTAATCAAAATCCAAGAAAGCAAACAGGAGTGAAACCTGGACAAGAGTTGCTTGGCCTTCGGACCCGTTGGGCTTGGTCATGTCTTGTGGTGCTTCGTGTCGCCCTTCAGCTGGGCTGGAGAGTGTAAAAAAAGGGAAAGGATGGAACATGAAGGATTGTGGAGAATTAAAAAAGGGCCCCGGTAGGCCTTATGGAGGATTTGATGTTGATCCATACCTACGAGTTACGAGTAGCGAAGGGCCTGGGCAACGCTGGGCAGGCTTAACAGACGCTGGGCTGGGCTTGACAGGGGGGAAGGAGGAGGGAGGCGAGGGCGTTGTCCCTTTTAGGCTCGGCTCGATACGGGCTAGACCCATGAAGAGCATGACCCAGAGAAAGAGACTGAGGTCACTCCCTAACCTACTTATTAGGTATATAGTGTGTACCTCGTACTCATGGGTAAGTACATAAGCGGGCACATTGGGGGCGTATGTACGTGTATCACATGCTGGCGTTCCTTGGCCTTGTTCAGCTCGGGCTCCTCGCTTCACGCACGCTTCACGTATAACTTGCAGCTGACAAGAAGCCATCGAGTCACATTGCGAGTACAAGACGAGACAGATGAGATAGGCAAGCAAACGCGAGCAGAGATATTCCCCCTCCCCACAGCTAAAGCATTCCTTTGTATTTATCAATGGGCCTTCAAACATCTTGGTATCGATGTATATCCGGTCCTCATCCCTCATCTACACACATCCTATTGGCGTTTCCCTCTTCTTCTCAGCGTAATCCATTCCCTTTTTTCCGATCAACAGCTAAATCGTTACAAATCAAGGACGGGTATCATTCTCGAAACATCACAACATCAAAAACCTCATTTCTTGTCACTCATCACAGTCCACTTCCAACTTGCACCCGGCGGACTTTGCACACCCATAAACACCTCTCCCGCAGCGTTGTTGTCGTTGCTCGCACTCACAGAGGAAGTGGCACTCAATTTGGGCATCTGCTGTGTTTGTCCAGACCCATCAGTCTTGGAGAGGTCTGGTGTCGACCCGGTCATCATGCTCCCCAAGGTTTGAGGATAGAAACTAGACCCCGTACTCATTCCAAAGGTCGCGTCCGCGGTGGTGTTTTCGGGAGAGGAAGTCTGCGTGAAAAGATTGTTGTTGGGCGAGTTGTTCGACCACAAACTCGCTGCTGGATCCAGCGTAAGACTCGAGGGTTGCATGTATTGATCCCATGCCTCCTGTGCACTAAGATTAGTATTCCTTGCCAATATCTTTCCCCTTAGAGCGATCGAGACTTACCCAGTCCAAATTCATGCCCTGGTCTAGATTGCCCATCGGACCACCAAACCACCCACTCGGGAAAGGGCTTGTCGCATTTGCTGCTGCAAATATTCCCGCGTTATACTGTTCGCCGGTCCCCCCGAAATTGGGATACAGTCCTGTCTTTTCCCACGCGCCACCTGGTGATGCTGCCTGTGGTATACCTCCAGCCTGCCCACTCGATCCTATGCCTCCAGCTTGAAGCATGCCCAACGTCATTGCTGCGTTTTGCTCGTCGTTGTTCGACCCTTGCGGCTGCTGGGACCCTACTGGGACCTGCGGGTTTTGAGTATTGTTGGGAGAAGCGGGTTGCTTGATATGGTAGATCAGGACGTTAAGAAGCTCGCTGGCCTTGTAAGCTTCGATGCTCAGGTCACGGTTCGCCATCCACACGTCGCGGCTCTCTTCTAATGCATGGATGAGATCTTCGCGATTGTAGTTAAGTCCAGGCATATAAACTCCGTCTGACGACATGTTGCTGCCTTGGCTGATACTGCCGCCACTGACGGAAGTATTCGGAGTGCTCACATCGTTGGTATTACTGTCGGGTCGCTCCCGGTGATTGTACAGATCCATACAGACAATCGTTGCGGCCAAGAGATAATCGTGTGCGGTCAGTGAGTTCACATGGTTGCGTAGACTCCTCAGTCGTCCGCGTTCCCGACTCTGCTGGTGTTGAATTGCCTGAAAGCTCAGTAATTGCATAGCTGAGTCCAAACACTGTCTTCTCGAATGCATATACCTGTTGCCATTCCTGGCAAGCCGCATATACCGGCGGTGGAGGACGCATTGAGACTTGTGGTAAACCGTCGCGAGGCTGAAGCGCGCCATAATCAGCGAGATGGGTGCCAGCGTCTGTTCTGCCATCGGCCGCAGTTTTAGGTGGTCGGGAATGCTTTCGTAGATATCTCTCAATCCACGATCAATCTTAAGAACCTCATCATACCCTTTGCGGTTGACTCCATTAATCTCCTCCAGCACCCGTCCAAAACCAAAGGACAATCGCCCCTTCGCAATCATGTACGAGATTGGCGTGGCTTCGCTGGCGGGACGAGCAGGTGGTAAGGACGCAGAATCTTCATCGAATTCGTCGTCGTAGATATTGCGCGGCAGCTCGGTGTCGGAGTCGCCAATGCGAATCATCGATGGCAATGCCACTTGAAAAGAAAAGAGAAGGTCAGCACTTCGGACAAATGTCCAAACACGACGCCGCATCTCGCCCTGGAATGGGCTCAAATTGGGAAACAGCTTCGCGTCACGGTGATAGCCCATCCGCATGGCGAGACGAGCAATCATGCCAACCAACACCCAGACACTGGCTTCAGCATCTCGATTGGAAGTGTATTCCGCATGCAGGTGAAATATCAGCGTCTCAATAATGTAGTTGTGTGGTTTTGTATAATCAGCCGTGATGAGACAGTGGGCCATTTGCGTGCGGAAATTCGCGGCCAGATCCTGACATTTGCCACGAAACTCGGGTGGTTCATCACCTTCCCGTCCATACGATAACATGGCCAAGCGCATCATGGCGAACAACATGGCCACCCATACAATCGAGCTCTTGGACGGGTCCGCCCAATGCTGATTGTAGTGTCGCTGAAATGTCGGCCCATGCAGGATGTGAGTGGCTGGGTCAAATGTGTTGAAATATCGTCCGATCAGGATATCGGACATATACCGAGATGGTATTTGTGCGAGGATCTCTGCTCGACTGGGTGGAATGGTAGAGCCGAAGAGCAAAGCTGGACCTGAGCCCACGTCTGCGCCCATGGACTTTCTGGCCTGTTCGACCTTCTCCATCTGAGCCTCGTACTCTTTCTTGTGAGCGACGAAATAGTTCTTGACTTCGCCAATCTCATTCAGCAAAGCCGCCCAGTGCGCTTCGCCAATGTAAAAGGTCTTTTGCTTTTCAGCGTCGACCTTCAGAATTCCAAAGCTCTTGGTCACACCATCCGTCTCACTTTCAGGCTCCTGGCCATCTGCATCATCCATCATCGCGCTCTCGTCCAATTCATTATCAAGATTCGGCCCCAATGAACCGCTTTCGATAGTGCTCGATCCGGCCGAAAGGGCCTGGGCAGCCGCAGCTGGGCCAACCGCTGATGAGCCATTGGTCATGAGCGACAAAACCAATCCTTCGAGCCGGTCTATCCGATTCTGCATATCATCCGGTGTCGCGTTAGCAGCATTTTGACTCTGACTGCCCTTCTTCCTTGCGGCAGGAGCAGCGTAGGTACATGAGGCAGTATCGCCTCGTTTTGTGCAGTTATCGCAGGGAGACTGTCGATTGCATTTCAGCTTTCGGTGTCTGCACGGCGCGCAGGATAAGGGGATTCGATTTCGCTTGCGCACAACCCGGAACTGATCGGGAGAGGCGCCAGAATGCGACGAGTTCGCTGAGGGAGGCGTGGGCGTCATTGTAAGGTTGATTTGGGCTGTCTTGCAGTCCAGTCACTCGATGATTGTGTTTGCGTTGTCCGTTAAAACCCCGCTGCAAAGACTGCGGACGGTTACACTAAACGCTGAAGAATCCCCCACAAGCGGGTGTGCAGTCGCAATACCTGCTGCGGCGCTTCGGACGGATAGCTCAACTTTTTCAATTGACGTTTGCGATTCTGGTAGACGCTCTGCCCAATGTTAAGAAAGTGCGATTGAACGTGTGGTAGGATGGTAGCCTGAGAGAAGAGTGAGGTGGGCGTTCGGATTTAACACGATTATCTGCGGGCAATGGTAGCAGAATTCGGTTGGGGCAGCACGTGGATCGCCGGGGAAGGTTTCCTCAGCGCTCAATATCTCCAGCTGAGAATGCTTGCTCTCAGAGCCACGTCTCACAGGGAGAGAGAGAAAGAAAGGAAGAAAGAGAGTCGCAAGAAGGAGAAATTGCCACAAATGAATAGAAAAGTGAAAGTAGGCTAGCGAGCTGCGAGAACCTTGGGGATGGTAAGCGACTCGATTTGACCGATGCAAAGGAACTGCACAGCCAATGCTGCCGGCGAAGCTTTTGGATAAGTCTGCGCAGTTTATCAGCACCAAATGCAGACGGCTATGTAAATCATGATCTAGCACGCCGGCTAGGCTGGTCGATGACTCACGGCACACGGAACCGTGTGCGTGTGTGGAAACTCAAAGTCATATCGCAGTGCTCGATTGAAGGAGACGCCCAGGACGCCTTAATTCCGAGTGCGCCATCACCCCATTTCTTACCAGCATCTACAAGGTTGTGGTGGTTGTTTACTCGCCAGATCCTTCACCCGTTCCTGGACCCAGTGAGCCCACGACCCCATCAAAAAGGACGATGATGTCAATCTGCAGACGCACCGTCCGGAGCAGATCATCCGTCGCATGCATACAATACAAGTAAAGTACGATGGCATTTGGTATTCAGCTATTTGAGTCGGTTGGCTGCCGTCTGCAACAAGGCCGTGGCAATGATGCTATAGACATCTCTCATTCAATCGTCGTTCAATATCAGACGCGATCAGGACAATATCGTTGTTTTTCGCCCACCTCAGCTTCTCTGTGTCCACTGTCCACTGATTGAGCTTCACGGAATGCTCAAAAGTCCCAGAAGCTCTTTTGAGTCTTGCTTTTCCCATTCGTCGCCGCCTTTTCCTCCTCTTCTCCCATGCTCCAGTGACTCTCCATCCCCTTTCTCAACCGACTCTGCGTAGGCGGGTTTTGTGGCTGATCAGTAGTCTCCTCGTACGGATCCCAGTGGGTGTCCATCTGCGAAGGCTTTTTGCGGTGCTTGCTGGCAGGTTTGTTCTCATTATTGGCCTTTCCATTGGCTGGCGATGCATCAGCCATTGTCCAGTGGCTGTCGAAATCATGTTTGCGGTTGGTATTGTTGGTAATCGTTGAGAGCGGTGGCTTTTCCTGCGCTTTGCCATTTCCGTCTTCATCGAACACATTATTTGTATATAGCCCCATGCGATCACTTGCCGAGCTCGTTGGACGGTCTGAGGTGCGATTGGGGGCTGGTGTCGCCGTGTCTCTCAGTTGAAAGTGTGTTTCCGCATCTTTTCGAGGCTTTGGGACGGCGTGGCGCTCGACGGGGGTTCCGTCGTCTTGTAATTCAAAGTGGATCTCATTGTCGCGGCGTGGCTTGCCAGCGATCTTCTTGCCCGGGGTCTCGACATCATTCACGGTACTGTCCAGGCTGAAGTGGACTACGTCTTGATCTCGCACCTTTTGTGTGACCTTCTCGGGGGTAAAGAAGTCGGCAAAATCCCATTGAGATTGCTGTCTGTTGGATTTCCCTCGCACTGGCATCGATGTTGCCGCAGTTGTCTTCGGCTTGGGAGTAGCATCACGATACTGCAACGGGTCATCTTCCAGCTCTTCTCCGAGATTGAAATGGTTGTACTTGGCAGGGTTGGACTTGTAGCCGACAGGAGCAGGCTCGTTTGGGTCATCGGCAAAGAGCCGGGGAGGGGCGAACTTCTGGTTGCTGCCCTTCTTGGGCGCCACAACGGGCTCGACAGGGACTTTCTTTGGAGATCCTGGTTCATGATCTTCATGTCCTGCCGCGAACAACTCGCTCATCTCCCGTGGTGGGGGTCTCGCTGATGCCCGGGGAGCCACAGCATTTGGACCCAAGGCCCGCTCATTCTCATCAACGGGCTTTGGTGAAAAGAGGTCAAGACTTGCGTGAGGATCCTTGATGTGCCTCTTGCTTGGGGATACATTGCGAGAGGAGGCAAGACTTTGGTTTTCAGAGCGACCTCGAGGAGTAGTGGGCTGTTCTGACGCAGAGAGAGCAGCCGTCAAGCTGGAGTTGATAAGTCTGACCTGGTCTTTGCCGTCGACCACAGGCCAATTCTTGCCTCTCGAACCAATCACTTCGGTCTGTTTCAGTAATGAGGCTTGATCCCAGGAGATGCGGATGACGGAGATCTTCTGTTCGGCATCGAAATGGACCATATGTGTCTAGCCAAGTCCACTGTCAGTCGCATACGCCCTCATGCGGAGAGGAGCACTCTTACCATCGGAATTGTCGCAATCTTATCGACAACGAAGTTCTCAAGCCCCGGCAAGTATGATCCCCCTCCTGAGATGAACTCCAGCACCGTCTCGACTTCAAGAGCAACGGCATTAGGTCCCTCGACCGCCGAAATTATTCTTGCACTTTTGGTCTTGACCAACTTTTTGTTTTGAGACTCAAGATGCCGAACAATGTTGACAGGCTGTGTCAAGGTAGTCAGGGTGGTAATGTAGTGGAGGGAGGCATTCTCGGACAGGCTGATAGGATTGGGTAACTCCAAAAACCGCTGGTAGACGTCTTTGAGTGTCATGTTGAGGGCGACGCTGCGGGCTCAAGATGTAACTCCGCGAAGCAGTCGTAGGTGTCTAGCAAAGGAGGAAGAAGGGGGGTTCAATCGTCAAGGTATACGTGTGGGAGATGCGTTCGACCAGGGCTGTGTTGTTTGTGTATGTAGCAGCGACAGTCAGGTGGAAAGAGCCACGACGCAAGGGTAAACAAGAGATCCAACAAGGGTGGAAGGAGAAGACAAGCTATGCGACGTCTTTATTGGGAAAGGATAATTTGACGCTTGTTGACTACAAGGTGGAATACCAACCCGACGACAGATTTGAGTCGCAGGCAGCAGAATCTATGGGTGTTTTGGTAGACTAAAGGGCCAAGGGGAGGAAGCAAACATGTCAATGGGCAATGGCCTGTCCCTGAAAGTTGCATTTCGTTAGCGGTGCCAGCTGCGGTGAGGTTGTTCAATGAGAAGACGCGTTGCCCCGCCATCGCGTCCAAAACACCTAAAGTTGACCTTCATGCAGGTGTTCCGCCTTAGCGTCGTTTCAGAACTTTGCTCTGGGCTGGGGGCCATGTTTGAGCCCTATGCCCACAAGCCTGGCCTTGAGTGATGAGCCTTGGCCATTCTCATCGACGGTCAGTGTAACAATCACTTTCTGATCCAATCTTGGAATCCCCATATCCAGAATACCCAACTAGATCTGATCATCGTGTACCACCTAGTGCTGCGACCAAAGTCATAGTGTCTGCGATTCGCCATGAGGCTGCGGTCCAACATGACTGTTTGTCACTTCAACTCGGTCGAGGATGATCCCTAGACAGGGAGAATACTATGACCGTGGAGCCTAGAATGTCGGTTTGGGCCAACTGTACCGACATGGCGGACGACCTTCTGCGAGAAGAATGCTGCCCTGCTGTGATCAAAACTCTCACGCGACACTGTTCCTGTTAGTGACCACTTTGCACAAGGGGGGAAAAGGGCTTGCGCCTACCCAAACCATTGCGAGGACATCTTCCCAATGGCATACATATTGCCCACGTCACTCCGCAAGCCGATCAGCTGGACCCTCACGGCCGAGCCTTTCTCGATCACATCGCCGGCGTTGTTGGAGTACTGAGGTGGAGTGGCGTCAGGATTGTGTCGCATATCAGGCGGAAGATGCTGCCGTTTTGTCAACACGTTTGACGCTCGAAATGACCACCACTGTCACCTACCAGCTTTGAAACGAACACGGTAAGCGGTCCAGCTTCACAGAAGACTCCTTGGGGCTTTATGGAGGAGACAGCGCAATCGATCTGTTCATTGTCGCATGTCAAAAAAAAAGCGCTCTTCACCCATTCACAGCGGATAATCGTACCGTCTCTCCCTTGAAAGGTTTCCACAGGATGGCTCGGTACAGGATTGTAAAGTGGGCTTCTCCAGAACCGGGCCTCACTCTTCCAGGAGAGATATTGTAGATGTCCATTATGCACACGATGTAATATTCTCCATTGCAACTTCCTTCTAGATCCGCATAGAGCTGATCTTTGAGCCTCTCGTTCACATTGGCCGCAAAAAATGATGGATGGATGCTGATTTCGCGCTCGAGATATCGTAGAAAGAACATCGCGCTCG
>WJFF01000222.1:30576-49628 GCA_011800825.1 Fonsecaea pugnacius | reverse complement strand
ACAAGCAACGGTCCTTTGCGGTCTGTACATGATCCACACGTACAGACACTTGTTCGTTCGCAAAGAAGGTCTATCTCACTTTTGATGCCGCCCCAAAGGTGTAAAGAATTGACGTTGTTGTCACAGGGTTCCACATCCTCCGCCTTGTACGATCCCTTCTCCTCTTGCAGTGCGTCTCATATCTCCTATTTCCGTATGTCCGAAACAAAAGAACCGAGTTTAGATACCATTCTGACCGTTCAATCCCCGGTCCTCAGGGATCTTCTCATTCTCCATTCCCTGAAGATTGGGTGACTTGGTGGACCGCTTGAAGTAAGACGAAACCTCGGAGTGGAAGTCATCATCATCCTCAGCCTGGGCAAGCTCGTCGGCCTCCTTCTCCTCAACTCTGGCTTGCATGCGGGCTTCCCACTCGCCGCGCATCTCCTCAATCCGCTGCTTGAAGTCGAGCTCAGGGTCATACGGCTTGCCGACTCCACGGAGGCGCTCCCACAAGCTCAAGTGCTTGGGGTGGATGGCGATACCGTGGTAGTCCTTCTCGCGACCGGCGCGGATGTAGGCCCACCGACGTTCTTGTTCCTTGAGATCAAGACCAGTCGTATCGGGCATGAAAAGAACGTTGATGATCACACCAGCAAGACCGAACCACGGGACAACCCAGAATTTGGTCTGGGTGGACCAGTAGCTGTAGCCGACGGCGGCGGTCAGAGCGCCCAACTTACCGACAGCAGCGGAGAAACCGTGGGCCGTGGCACGGACGGCGACCGGGTAGACTTCAGCGGCCGCAAGGAAGGTAACACAGTTGGGACCAAATTGTTGGAAGAACGAGGACAGGAAGTACATGGTCTGGAACTCCTTGATGTGGTCGCGAGAGGTGTAGTAGCTGAGCTGGGTGCCAGGAATGATGAAGAAGATAAAGTCCATCAAGAAGCCGAGTGATTGCATGTGCTTGCGGCCATAAAGCTTGTTGTCAACCAAGAAACTGGCCAGGTAGTAACCGCACAGCGACACACCAACATTGATCAGGTTGTACAACCAACCGGGCATGATGGATTTCGTCTCTGGCATGATGACGCTGATGAACTCGCTCTGGAACAACTTGTTGCCGTAGAAAAAGACGTCGTTCATGTACCATGTGCCAGCAGTGGCGATGACACGACCGCCAAAGTAGTAAAAGGTCAACTTGAGGGATTCAACGTCGTAACCGGTGACGGCGTTCTTCTTCTTGGCAATTCTCAGCTGTCTGTTGGCGCTAGCCTTGACCTTGAAGGTACGGAAGTAGATCAACCAGGCGGTACCAACGGCGGGAATGGCAAAGGAGACACGGTAGGTGTACTGGGCAGCGACCTTGGAGTACGGGGCGTTGCCGCTACCGTGGTGGAAGACCAAGAGCAGAATGATGAGGATGACTTGGTTGAAGAATTGACCCCAACCTTGCATCAAGAAGGCGCTGACGACCTTGCGACCTCTGTGCAGACGATCCTCACGAGTCGACACTTTGCCGGAACCGACAGCGTTCTCCATACCAGAGGTGGCCGTCATGGGATATTCACCTCCGACACCAATGCCGTAGAAGAAGAGCGACCAGGCGTAGCAGATAACCCAGCCGTTTTGGGTGACACCCCAGGCGCAGACCAGCATGACGAGACCGATAAACATGATTGTGGCATCCTGGATCAGACCCCAGCGACGGCCGATCCAGTCACCAATGACACCGACGAGGATTTGACCACAAATGATACCGCAGATTTCAAGGTAGTCGACAGCGTTGATCCACGTCTTGCTGCAGATCTTGTTGGATTTCCAGCAATCTGGGAACGCGCCTTGGAAGAGAGGCTTGATGTTGCCAATGGAGAAGAGCACGTAACCTTCGAGACCGAGACCGGCACCGGGAAGAACCATGTTGCGGAAATAGAAGCCGACGGGCGCCAGGGGGTCCTTCTTGAAGATTTCCCAGAAGGCGGAGAACTCTCTCCTGGTCTCTTCTCGGTCGACCTTGGAGACGAACTTGACTCGCTTGATGATGGGGAGGTCAGCCCAGTAGACGCCGTTCTCGTCGTACAGGTCGTCAGGCTTCAGGAGGTATCGGAAGACCTCCTTCTCATTTGTTGTCATATCCAGATGAGGATCCTCGAAGGGGGCGTGAGTACCCGACACATCGGGACCATGCGGGGGGTTGGGCCCATATCGCGTGACCTCGTCTTCTCCGTTGCCAGCCATGGTGTATCAATCGATGGGATATACCAAGGATGGAATACAGAGACACAAGGCTGTGGGGGCAAGGAGGTTGTAGTAAAAGGTGTTGATGAGTCGAGGTTGACAAAGGGGAAGCAAAGTTCAAGGAAAGGGTACCGGGTTTTTTATGGGAAAACCGAGGCGCACAAGAAATTTGTGTAGGAAAGCGGAGACTCGCACCCGAGAAAATAAGAAACGATCTTGACGACAGCCAAGGCAGCTCGTCAATTGGCTAAAGCTTGAGAGTGGACGGACATGGGCTAAGCAACAGGTCAAAGGCCCAAGGCCATAGTATAAAAAGGCTTGTCGCACGGAAGTGACGGATGGCTTGCAGGGGGAGTATTATCCACTCAAGTGGCCTTCCATGGGAGCAGGCCACGGGCGAAGCATACCAAAAACAGGCGGGAGAGAGCCACGAGTAGCAAGGAGCTCAATTCATTCGTCCACAAGCGACAGAAAAGGTACACGATGGGCGTGACAGCGTGCCATTGTTATTGGTATCGGGGGGAGGCAAGGGTCATGGATGAGATTAGAAGAGGGGGGGCGAGTGCTGCAGGCGGATGATGTGACTTGTTGGGTTTAACCCGAGCTGCACGATAAGAGGGCCAGACGAAGGCTACCGTGGGAGACCCGTGGGAGTGTGGGAGGCTGGGTAGGGTCGCAGGTGGAGCGATGGCCAGATGGAGAATGCTCATCAGTGAGCAATGGGCGCATTGCCGACAAGGGTCATCATAAGCGGGACAGGGAGGAGTCGAAGAAGGAATCATCGTGTATGGTGTGTAGGGGTGTGGATGAGTGATGTGTCTGGAGATTGATGAGCGGCGTCAGGCGAAGATACGCAGGCGAAAGAAAAAGAAGAAAGTAACATTCGCCGCTACGAGGCAAGCACGACAAGTATTCGGCAAGTCAAAATGACGGAGATAAAAAAACCCTGACTTTATTGTGCTTTGACACGCGACAACTTTGAGCCACGCCTTTCTGCCAAGAGCCGTTTTTATGTCATGGAAACTTTCATCAGATCTACAAGTATCAGGACATCATTGCTCCCCCCTCTCTCTCTCATACTCGACAATGGCTGCCACGAGATCGAGTGAGATCGTGTCTGAGGCGGTTACAAGCTCCATGAGATCGGTGATTCCGCAAAACAGTTCGGTGGAGGTGAGGTTGATCTGAGCAGGGAACATGGACGCCTTGATCACCGCCCGCACTAACTCGTGCCGCTTGCATCAACCATGCGGCTGCAGTTACTAGGATGAGGATACCTCGTACAGCCCTCTGGATGGCCCCCATAATGACCTCTG
Source organism: Fonsecaea pugnacius (assembly GCA_011800825.1). Classification (NCBI taxonomy): domain Eukaryota; kingdom Fungi; phylum Ascomycota; class Eurotiomycetes; order Chaetothyriales; family Herpotrichiellaceae; genus Fonsecaea; species Fonsecaea pugnacius. Next base: position 46,092 of record WJFF01000222.1, on the reverse strand, counting down.
GGAGTCGCTCGCTCCCGGTTGCTTGTTCTCGGTATGCCTTTCCTCCAGCCCGGCATATGAGCGGCGGCGCCCCGTTTGCCATCCCGCCCGGTCTTTTTCGCAGAAATCTTCTTCAAACCAAGCATCAGAACTAAGAGCAACCGTGTGATCGCTTACAAGGGAACGAAAATAAAATTGGGGAATGAAAAACTCGGCGCGTTGAATTTGTGGTTGAGGGCGCGAGGTGGTTTTTAAGTTTTGTGTACCAATTGAGAAGCTGCATTCCCCCACGTGTAGTCAAAGGCTGCGAGTGACTGGTCGACGAGGCCTGGACCTGCGCCGATCAAGCTCATGCTCGATTTGGAGTTAGCGTGTCGCTAGGTGGAGATGGCCGGTAATTTCGTATACACAATATTCACCGTTACATGACATTTCGACAACAATGCATTCTGTATCGTCACCAGACTTGCCTGTGTAGGTAGGTACCTACTAAGTAGAGAGTCTATGGCAGCAGTTGGTGGTCGTGGGATTTCTATGTTCTTTGAGAATCTCACTGTACTTGTATTATTTTTAGGTGACGGAGGTGGCTGTGGATAGAAGGACCACATTGACGGCTCTGGTCTAAACCGAAGATAACGTCTGTGTTTAGAGCGGACTGTGATGCAAACCATCGAGCATGTAAGAGCACAGGATCGATCCTTCGCCATCTAGGTACGTGAAGCCGACAGACCTGTAAACTAATATATGACGATCCAGGCATGGGAGCACCAGGATGACCGCAGTGGCGAGGGTAATCGTCTTCAAGCAACGGCCAACAGATCTCGTATGGCAAGCCAGGCAGCGAATTATCAAGAGTGCGCATGTACATACTTGTCCATGTTGAACCAGCAAACTGTTCGGTTCGACCCGTATCCCGCAAAGACAAAGTGACTTCGCCCCAGCAATTGCAAGGGTTACCATGTGCCAGCTGAAGGTTTTCTCTACTGTAAGTTTCTCAAGTACTCGTATCTGCCATCTTCACTGTAAGAAGAAACTATTCTCTCAGCAGAAAACAACCTTCGTACTGATGTTGTTGTGGAGATTGACCACTTGTGTTATTGATTGCATCCTGAAGCGTCACTTACCTACGAGTAGGAGGGAGCAGTTCATACTACTAGCTGCGGATCAGTGCCTGACCCTGGCACCTCTCCACCACTGATGGGATCGTTCCCGCCACTGAGACTCCCCCAATTCTACACGAGCAGGGCCATCTCGCGTACTCCATCCTCCTGCCGCAGTGTAACTTCAGCTTGATGTTGCAGACCTATCAGCGATAGTTGCTTTTCCCGGGCGGCCCCTGATCCCGTCTGCCACTGCCACTGCCACAGAAGGAAAGCAAGGCATGGATGGGTATGAGTGCGGTTCAGGAACCCGGCCAGGCTATGTAGGCCTGCTGCGGAGAGCAGGAATGCTGCCTTCTGCGCCTTCGTCGTGGCCACACGTGGAACTGCTCATCGTCGACATCCCTCAATGTATGGTATCATGCCCGGGAGAACCGTTCTGGAGAGTGTCAATATTCTTTGGCGAGAGAGAGGTTCATGGGTGTAGAGGATATATGAGTCCTGAATTGCAGCCATTTTGCGTGAGTCGAATGCAGCGTTCCGGTGCATCTAATGGTTGTTCGCAAGCAGCCCGCGCTGTGCTTTTCCCGCCTATGCCTATTTCTCCTGAGCCTTCGAGGTGGTTTACTTCTTGACATGACTGTCCTCTTACACTCATGGTTCCAGGTTCCTAGCCTCACTGATCCCACGTCTTGTCGAGGTGGAGCTTGGAACTCAGTTGACTCAGAGCAATTGACGAAGGCACGGGTTGAGTGAGCCCAGATCTAAAAGAGGGCACTGTCAAACCGACGAGTTAGTTGAGTTTGATGCGCTGGGAGGTACAGACACTTACGAGTGCTTGAGGTCCATTGAATCCGTTGCCTTGACGCATCTGCCGATGGTCAAGGCGGTACTGTGGCGAACAGCTTGTGGAAGGTTGACGCGATGTATCGATACAATAAAGCTGAACGTTGTCTGAAACCACAGCAAAAGGACTACATTGGTATTAGCATACTGAGAGGTTTTTGGATGAGGTGTCGCCACTCACCTGCTCAGAGGTATCCAGGGAACCGTGCCCTCCAAAGACCATGCTGATGTCACCAACTTAACCCAGCTCGAGGTTTTGGTTGACAGAGGGACGGTATTCGGTGAACAAAAGGAGAGAGATCATCCAATTTGCTTGATGGTAGCGCGATGGCGAAGGGCCAGCGTAGCCTAATTGAAATGAAAACCGCAACACATCCCGTCTGCGCAAGTTAAGACTGTCAAGCACTTCCGTCGATCGTATATTGACATGCCTGCAATGTCACATAGTGTTGACAAAGAGGTACCAACATACTTCTCATTGTTAGTATCTTGTACGAAGTCCACCAGCGCAATTCTTCATATGGTCGTTTGACCATCATCGCAAACAAGGCTACAGAATTACGAGGTTGTTGGCCTCATAATACACCAATCCTGATGGAAGAACTTCAGAGTCAATAGGTGCCAATAAAACATAACGAGTTTGTAGGTACAACAACGAGGGTTCTCTGGTTCCTCAAGGAATTACTGGTATTGTACGGTGAATACTCCGTATTGTTACCCGGTATATGCCTTTCCTAAATCGAATTGGTCATGAAATGGTTCAGCTTGGCAGTAATGTAGCCAAGCAGCTTCAGCTGAACTCTGGGATCTTCGGATGCTCGTTAACCTCGATGTGCTTGCTGCACAACGCCGTCTGCCCAGAGCCGAATTCGCCTCCGTCAGCCTTGGTTTCCTGACACATGATCTATAAGTATTCGTGACATATCTGCCAATGCTGAGTGTGCACTTGGCCTTCGGTGCACAAGTAGACTTGCTCCCATGTAGGGTAGCCGCTTACCGCCATGGAGCCCGCTCTGAAGCTGCGCGCTCAAACATGTGCATGCGTCGTCAGCAGCGGACCACCACTCTTTCCCTCTACGCCGACCAGCTTCTGGTTCTTTATGAGGGCTTTTGGCCAGAGTGGAACGCTCCAACTGTCTGAGTAACGATCATGACAAATGCGTGGCCTGATCTAGCATCTTCTCGAGGGACTGGACTTGGCATCATCTACAAAGTAGGAGGACTTGTAGATGCACGTTTCAGGCCAAGGTCTGTGCTCAAAGGACGATCACGTGAAAGGCTGTGGAAGTCTGATGTCTCAAGTATCGTCGCTTCAAAGGCTAGTCTTGCCGATGACGATCTACTCCTTGAGGTTGACTCCTGTCGGCTGAATCTTTGCAGCGTTCACGATATCATTCACCTCGTTGAGCAAGTAGTGTCTCCGAATCCCCGTTCCTTGTCGGGAATACCTTTCATTCGCATGTCTCCAACATTTTCTTGATAAAACTCTGTAGCGTAGGGTTCCACAGAGCTGCAGCAACTCTCTCCTTGTCTGCTAATTGTTTATTGACTTCATCCGCCGTTGAATGTGTACCCTCTTTGATCCTGACATCAACCCTAAATCTGGGAGGAAGGGACTCTTCCAGCCGGACTCGCACTCCCAGTCCTATCACGGTGGCCAAACTGCAATGTTGGATTGTAGGGGTGATCAAGACGGTGACTGTTTGAAGATTTGAGTTTGGCCGATTGGGAATGGTGGGTTTGATGGAAATATCGGGCAGTGACACGACGGCCAGGGAGCCGAGAGTAATGGGATGTTCAGGGTCAGACATGGTGGCTACCAGGTCATAGATCTCCTGGGTATCAATAGGCTCTTCTTCTGCATCGCTGTCGCTGGCGTCTAGGGATGACGGACTAGCGGAACGTGTGAAAGGGTCGACAGCGAACGACGGTGCGGGATATGCAAAGGTCGAGTGACCAAAAGTATGGTCATCCCTTGCTGATGCGCGCCGCTTTCGAGTCGGAAGATCCGAAGGGTTGAGAACCAGGGGATTCGCATTCTTTCCGTCTTCCATGGCGCGTGTATTGCCTAAGGGTGATTTTCAAAAGGGAGAAGATCCGACTGAGAAGAGAGAGAGATAGGTTTCGAGTGCGCGAGAATAGTGTCGCAGTGGTCGGGAGATGGATTTTGCGCCTGAAATTGAAAAGAGGCGAAGACGACGTCTTCTACTCGGTACTGTTGGAGAGTACGGTCACGTGTTAAAATCTTGGCACTTTGGTCTCCGACCATTGTCTGGACTTTGGTTAGTCAGCTGCGGAGCACGCCTTCAGCAGCACGACGGGTTGACAGTGTCGATCATTCTTTGGTCTGTCTTCTGAAGAATACGCCCAGAACTAAGGCACTCAGTACCTACAAGTATAAGTATGTTTTCCGCTGGTTCTCTCCGCACAGTATACGGGCTAGAAGATGAGATCAGGACCCGTGTCCAAACTTCCAGGAGTTACACTTGACGTCTGCTGCCCTCCAAAAGCGAATAGCCTTTTGTTCTCTGGGCCCCTGCACAGCTGATGCTCTCCCCGCTGGTGATCCACCACATCCTCGCCTTCGATCGGCATTTGTCTCAAGTGCTTCTGGAACCTTACTTCTTTCGGCCGTCAGCAGTCTTCGCCTGAGTGGCAAAGAGCAGGATTTTTCGTGGTGGAAGACACGCGAGCTGGGGTGAATTACTTTTAACAAGTGCGAGGTACAATGTCATCACACGCGTTTCCGGCGGGCCGTTGTCCGCCTTCCTCGTCGTGTGTCCTGATATACCCGCTTTGATTATGTGCGGAACACGTAGTCGCGCACATTCCGCTGGAAGTTCAGTCCATAAGTCCCCGAGGGCAGTTGGAATATCTGGTTAGATCGACGAAACAACGAGACTCGTACTCAGATCTCGGTCGAGAATCAACAATTGGGACCTCTGAGCAAGCGCAGAGACCGGCTGGCACTGTGGTGCGGTCCTCTGATGATCCTGTCCTCCGATGCCACGAGCCTGTGTTGGCGAGACAGACGAGGTGTTCAGGCAACCAAGCATTGTAGAGTATGTTTTCTCCCCGGAAGAACCCTACTTGTATACGCGTCCAACTGCAGGGCTGTACCTACAATCTTTGCGCGCTCTTAACACCTCGAAAATGCCGATCGTGGCGCAGACAAAAAGCATTATTTGCGCCTTGGGAAGAACCATCTTGTAAGAGAACGGAATTTTTGAGGGCTTATTGCACAATGGAAACCACTATGGCGCTGTCTCTGACAATGGGTCTTCGAGTTGTGGCATCAGGCTGTCCAGGGGAAAGCCTGTCTAATCTGCGACAATAACTGTCCTGTCCATCATGGATCAGGTAATAGCGTAACGCTGAAGCCCCTGAGCCTTGGGACCAGGAATTAAGGAGCAGTTTTATGCATGTGCGGTCATCCTTGTATCGCGCAAGCCGTAACAGTGTGGTGCCCCTTGCACACCCGCGCAGCCATATCCCTTGGAGAATATTGCTTCGTGAGTGCTTTTATTTTCTTTTTATTCCTTTTTTCTTCTGAAACAAAGCTGGTGGTGCTATCACCGTGGAACCCTAGTAAAAATCTCCGTACGCCGGTGCGCGCCGTTCAATGCCTTCGAGTGCCCGAGGTGCTGAGGACGGAGAACATGGACATTGCTGACACAAATAGCATGTACCCTCACGCTTAAGAGACTGACCCTCCAGTGGTCGTTGGCCACAGGCTTGTAGGGCGGCGAGCCCGAGGGCACAGAGTTTGGTCAAGCCGGGTGTCCTGACGTTGCATTTAGGGCTGACGGCGCCTCCAGCCCCTCAAGACAGGAGGCAAAATGGCGAAGAGGTGTTGAGTGGGTGAGCAGGGACACCAGGGAGGAGAGCTGGAGAAAGCTGGGTAAGCAGCTCAACGATGATTCCTTCGTCCGTTTCCTGACCCTCCGTATCACCGCCCACCACTCACCATTCACCACACAGCAGCATTCACCCTTGTAATAGTGGTTGACCACTCCCCAAACTTGGGACTGCAAAACCCCCCTTATTATTTTGTATCTTAGACCGTCGTCCCTATAGGATCAGGTCCCTGGTGTAGATCTGCCCTCCAATCCTTCCGGTGATATTTTCGTGACCACGACCAAGTACAAGAACTCGGATGCGAATAGGCTGTGGAAGTTCCCACACACTGGAAGGATACGAACACCATTCCTACCCACTCCACAGCCGCTGACTTCTTAGGCGAAGAAGTCTTGTACCTCGTACGTTGTTCTTGTCGCATGTGCAAAGAGAGCCGTGTCCTGTCAACGCGTTCCGCCCGCTACCGTCGGAACCATCCTCCCTGCCTTTGAGACTCAAGCATGGCCCAGGCATCTTCACGCCTCATGCCTCGAACTTGGTGAAGTTTTTGCCTCTGCCAACATTCTTGTGGCTGACCACGAACCCGACTCTGCCTGAACCTGTGCATTCAAAACGCTTCAAAGTTCCCAACGTGCCGAGGTCGAAGCGCTTTGAGGTTGCGCTACACGAAAAGTGTCCCATCATCCATCATCCAAATCTGCCCATTTAGCACACGCTCACCCTTTGGCCTCTTCCCATCTCCGACCCAACCTCACCACGCGCCTCTTTTGCGACAGACCTCTCCTCTGTGGTCGTTCTTATATGCGCGCAATCCGGCTGCTCGTCTGCTAATTCACGAGTTTGTCATTGATTCGACACTGGGCAATCTCACCACGGCCACAACTCCTCGATCGAGGCACCCGCCGTTCTCGCACTTACCCAATGTGGTGTCAGTCCGAGCGGATGAGATGCCACTATGCAGAGCTATTCTCTGTCATCCGCGCCTCCTCCCGGCCCCAAGAACTACGTCTTTGTCGATGAGCATAACCGACATAAGCGACTCAAGGTAATGAGAGCCTGTGAAGGATGTCGTCGGCGGAAGATCAAATGCGACTCTGCCACCACCAACACATGGCCTTGCGCCGCCTGTGTTCGGCTGAAACTTCAATGCATCCCTCCGGCGGGCGGATTGGACGGTGATTCAGGAGATATTGCTCCGGGGAGTGCTGGTGAAGAGACGGGCGGACCGCCTTCATACTCAGCCGCATTAGTCGCACCTGGGCAACAACAAGTCCAGAGCTATGCGCCCACAGCCCCAAGCTTCCAACTCAACCAAGGAAACCCATACTCATACGATGCATACGTGACCAATCACCAGAAGCCGGTGTTTCAAGCCAACGAAAAGACCTACGACAGTTTTTATCCAGACTCCCATCAAATCCCCGGGACGCTGCATGACCCCTTCCAGAATGCTTCTCAAACGTATGCGCAGACCCAATATGACGAGAAACCTTTCAGGCAAGAGCGCGCTGGGTCCTCGCCAATCGACCAATTCACTGCCGAAGATCTCATGGAACACCTTGGGCAGCTGAAGATCGGTGAAAGCGGAGTTGCTCCCTATATTCGATCAGAAAAAAGCAGCAAAGAATTGGACCTCCCCATTCAGGAACCTGAACCTGAACCACGGATTGCTGCTGCCTTCAGCACCGATGCGGGCTCTCAAATCAGGATTCCTCCGGCTCTGATGCCGTCGCACGAGGACGCGATGCAAGCCTTTGAGACGTATTTCAACAACGTTCACCCATACGTTCCAGTGCTGAACAGACGCCAATTCTACAATCAGTGGCACAATGATCAATCCTCTATCTCACCTCTTATCCTGGAAGCCGTTTTTGCCAATGCTGGTCGCCTGTCAGATGATCCAGCTCAAGGCGCACAGTGGCTTGCTTTGGCCAATAGTAAGTACGATGAATCCTTTTGGCTGTGCGCTGCTAACAAGTGGAAGAACACGAACCATTCTTTCTGGACAGTCCACGGTTGAGCAATCTTCAGGCCTTGTTACTTCTGCTGAAAGCGCGAGAGAGTGCACCCAAAAGAGGTTACTACTATCGTTCATGGATGACTTGTAAAACGGCAATCACGATGGCAAAAGATCTCGAATTACATCTACACTACGAAATTCATTCCTCGGGGGAGTTATGTGGTTCCGACCCGACTGAGTGCCTGACAAAGACTCGAATCTGGCAGACACTTCTGGTTTGCGAGACCATGGTAGGAGGACCGCAAGGTGAATATTGCTCTGCTTGTTGTAGAGTGATTGTGTTGACTGACATATATCCAGGACGAACCGATTTCGGTGTAGATCCGAATTCTATTGATATCAGCGAAAGCCCGCCCGGTTCTGAAATGGACGACTATGAACGGACGATTTCGAGACAATTTGCATACTTCGTCCGCAACGTCCGCAACATTCGTCTCATCACGGACGTCCACCGCAGATTGCAAAGGAAGAAGGATTGGGCTCTGGACAAAGAATTCGTGGCATATAACGTTTCCTTTCAGAAATGGCCCGATGAGCTTCCACCAGACTTACAACTGCCACTTCCACCAACAGGCGAGACGCCTAATGTGACTTCCCATTTTCTGGGAAACATGCACTCTCATTATCATCTGGCTATCGTGATGCTTCATAGGCCACAGCTGTCAGCGTCTCAGTCGTTTGCTGCTGATAGTCAGTGGCGACACCATATGAGTGTCTGCTACAACTCGGCCAAGATTCTTTGTCGACTGCAGGAAGGAATTCTAGCCAACTTCGATTTGACGGGATTGTTGGTGATGCAAAGGGGGATCAATTTCACCATCTATGCCATCTTAACCTGCATCATGATTCACCTGGTTGCGCTTTCCTCTCCAGATCCAGAATTCAACTTTGAAGCAAAGGACTACTTTGTGCGACAAATGAGGATCCTTGAGCGGTGTATCTCTGCCTGGCCGATGCCAGAAACAGAAGCTCAGATCAATGCTCTTCGAGCGGCATTTTCAGCCGACGTCAACAAGCCCTTTGAACTCAAGGAGTCGTTTCCTCATGGGACACCGTCTGAGAATTCTCGCCCGTCTCCTATTTCTCCACCGTCGTACGATCGACATCAGCCGCCGCTGCAGTCTCAGGGTCAGAAACTCGTCGACCTTCAACAATCGCAGCAACAGCAAGCACAGCCTGGTCCGTACGCGGCACAACATCTAAGCCAGATGACACGCCAGACCCCATACCTGTCCACGCCGCCTATTTCGGTTTATACCGCCGATTCCAAGCCTCCAACACCCTTGTATGGCCAGAACTACGAACTGGAACAGACGCCCTTTTCAAGCATCCCGAGTTCCGCGGGTGGTTACTACCAGCAGCCGACGTCGGCGACCGAAATTCAGTGGAATCCGACCCCGATCATTGACCAGTTTGACACGGCGTTCGCTATTCCCGCGTCGGCGCTTGCTCCCCCTCCGTCCCTGTACGGGGGCAGCGGTGCATCCCCTCCAGGGAATATGCAATCCATGCAAGCGAGCTTTACCTCGACCAGCTCCCCCACCTATGGAGCGGCTTCGCTGCCGAGCTATACCCCTCAGCAGCAACAACCCCAACAACACTACTTTGCCGGACAGCAGTCGCAGTCATATCAGAATGCATCACCGCAAATGGTGTCAGACTCACAACTGCCCATGTCTGCCGGAACCGCATACGCTACAACCGGCGTGGGAGGGGCGGCTATGCTCGTGACCCCGCAACAGTGGCAGCAGAGTGTTGCCAATGTGATTGATGCAGGCAGGTTGAAGAGGCGGTGGGATTACACTCATTAATATTTCGGGTTCTTTTGCCTCTAGTTGGGCTATGAACTTTCAATCACAAGAGCGAGATGGTCGATCTGCATGGCGCCTCACCCTCACAGCAAGATGGTACGTGCGCACAATGATGGTATTCCAGGCACGCTACATACTTTGACGGAAAGCCCCTGGATACTGCTTTGTTTGCAAAGGCTCGCCTTCGACATTGTGCCCGCGCACATTCCCGTATTCGCATGTGCCCTTTCCCCAGGCTCAGCTTGGACGGGTGCGCCGGAAAGGGTTCTACATGCTATTCGTCGTGGAGAGGATGATCGATCAGTTACCACGCGCAGAGGAGGAATCGTAGAACGGGCATCAGCGACAATAACAGCGCGCGAAATGAAACGAAGACGAACACCATGGTCACGTAGGTTTTACCACGTGGACAGAACGCTCCTGAGCAAGGAAATATGAGAGAGAAGGGGCCAGAGTGACCTGGAGTGACCTGGACACGGGCGACGGCAACGACTGATGATCAGACGGGATTGACTGCCTGGGCAGATATGCTGCAATACATGCAGACTTACGATCGATCAAGAGGGATGGATACCTATGCATGAGTACATGTGTCGGTCTTCGAGATATCTCTACGAGAAGGGGCCGAAAGTCTGGAGGAAAAGCCCCGTTTTGGAGCAGGTAATCTCTGCTCTAGGTCATTTGTCGACCGGATTGGAAAGATCTTGATGACGATGACGGCAATAGACGAGAGTGTCTATGGCCGGTTTGCACGATTCTATGAATCGCAAAATATCCTCTCTTGACTTTCTATGTGATTTTGCTCTTGCCTCTATTCTGCTCCTTCCAGAGTCCGGTTCATGCCCGTAATCGAATTGAGGCGGAGACGGCTGAGATTGCTAAAAGATCCCTCTGGCCCGCCTTCAAGTCTTGCCTTTCCTTCCCACGGTGTCTCGGGGCATTTTGTGAGGCATCAAAATTTTGTGCCTCCGCTACCTATCGAAGCGCCTTTCGCTCAGGCTAGCAGGACCTGCATCAATCCATTGTATCTCTTTATTGGAGACCACTTTCCACACAGTGTCGGGCCTCATAAGGTATAGGATACACCCTGGTGGTGGGAAGTCGAATTCCGTCACAGAGTATGTATGTTGAGCCAGCCCGAGGAGGAAGGAGCCTGCTTTTCGCAGACTGTTTCTGCTTGACTGACAAGCTGTGTTTGACGGCCGACACGGCTGATGCCCCAACCCACCTCTTGAGTATTCGTTGTGTGGCTTCTGCTTGCACTTGTGCCGAAATATATGTGAAGTCGCTCATCGCCTCGTCAACCATTGTCCCAGGCTCCTGTCCCACGCTTCTATCCTGATAGGCATCTCCATCTGCCAAAAAGGGTTCTTGCACACGTAGTCGGCGTACCGCTCGTAGATACCCTTCATGAGAACATCTGTGTTGGGCATGCTCGGGTCGGTGAACAGGAGAAACTTGGTCCCGCTCAGCGTCTGGAAGACCGTGAGGCGGAAGAATGAGGATTCGAGGGACTCGATGCCCGAGGGCGGCACGGTCGGGTCTGGGTACGTCCAGTTCTTCCCCGACGGGGCTGCGCCCGAGGAGGACGTCACGGGGAGCTTGGGAGTGAGGGAGCGCGTGATGGCGTGGACGCCGTGGAATGTGCCGGCCAGGACGAGGTAGTCGTTCGTGGTGAGCGTCGAGGTGCCTGGTAGTCCCAAGGTGCCCACCGTCTGGGATTGACTCTGGCCCGTGAGGCTGCCGGCCCCGGTGCCCGGGGTCGTGGTCGGGAAGGTGCGGTGGTAAATGAGCGAGCCGGCTTTGGAGATGATCAGGAGAGCGAAGACGGGCCTGCGCGCAAGATTGAATTTAACCAAAGATGTTCAAAAAATTTCCGTGTACCTCAGCGGAGAAGAGAACGAGGTACATTCCCACCGCTCCCCGAAACCAGGTTTACTTACATTGTGACTCCGTGATGAAGTGGAACCAGCAGATGGGAGAAGACGTCTGCTCTCAAGGGTATATCATCTCCGCTGTCGCCATCGCTAACACAGTCACTGCGTCAGGTATCAGTGGTTGCTATGGAAGGGGTCAGGCAAGTGAGAGTGAGCAGCGCAACATTCCGTGGGGTCTGGTGCGATCATCGCTCCCCGCTTACACCTTCCATATCAATGCTCGACGGTCGTGCGAAATGTACTCGGTATACATGGACATCTACTAATTGAGTCTACGAGGACATCGGAGCGACTGAAGATCTGCATCTCCAACTTTTGGTCTTGCCTGCAAGTAGCACGCAGCTGCAATGAAGGGCTTGCCATAGTCTATCTCGCTCAGGCTATCTGCGTAAACATGAACGTGACAGATTGCGACTCAAAACAAGTATCATACGTGCGTCTTCTACTTTCCCTCTACTCTCATCTTGACCTCCTTCTTCTCGACGTCCGTCAGCCGCTGTATCGGCTCGTTTAGCTCCCTCCCTGGGTTGATGGGGACTGCGCCAGCAATAGTATACCCCGTTCGCCCTCGCACGAGGACCCCCTGATCTTCTATCCTCGCCCGGATCCGTCGTACCTTCGACCGCACCCGTTCGCGCAGGCAGCGCCCCGTCTCCATGTCACACTCCTCGATGTTAAAATGGGGGTTAAGCTCTTCGACCACCATCTGGAGCTTTTCTCTGCGAGGCCGTATTGCCCCGGCGCATAGTGAAAAAGCCGTAGCCAACCATCAGCGTCCGTAGGAGCTCGGTTAGGTGAAGGGGGGGCAGTTCTCTGTCTTCCAGTGTACTACCCTTCTGTATGGAGATGGGCGGTGTCCGTCAGCGCATCAGCATCTGGCGCCTAGGAGGATCCTCTTCGCCTTCCTCGAACGGATGGGAATAATTAAATCCACGTCACTGGCTGTCATCAATCCCACTCCTGTCTCTTGCCGCTCTGAAGCGTCAACGGGGTCTCCCCCTATGTCGCGACCACGCCTCCGTCCATACCCTATCGATCTTCGACTCGTTTCCCTATAGAAGGGCTAGGGAGGCAGGCAAAACACCTCTGGGATACCTCAATTCTTTGAGATCATCGCACGAAGAGCTTCTACCGTTATTCCCTCATCAACAACAGTGATCAAGCGGAACGTAGAAGTGTAGCCATTTGTAGGGCAGTAGGTGAATAGAGGATATAGTTGCAGAGGGTAGTTTAGCTCAAGAACTCGCGGAGGACGCCAAGGTTGCGCAAGAGGCTGTGGGGGCGGCTTTCCTACTGCTTGACGCGTTGGCGGTTGCGCCTGCGTCTGTGCCTTCAGGTTCCGCCAGCAGCAGTGATTCTAGCTTCTTTGATCACTTCATTCCAACTTCCTCCGTCCACACCTTCTATTCTAATTCCTTACAGTCCACTCTCACTCTGAAACTCAAGTGGCCCTCTTGTCAACTGCCCAATTTGACCAGGAATTCTTGACGTAATCGTGAAGTTTCGGTTCACACAACACCGCCAATATGGTGCTCGAAGCGACCATGATCGTTGTTGACAACAGCGAAGCCAGCAGGAATGGCGACTATCTGTAAGTGAGGACCAGAAGGCATACATGAGTAGCTACTTATTGTCCGCCAGACCCAATCGATTCTCAGCACAGTCCGAAGTCGTCTCACTCATTTTCAACGCAAAGACCTCCTCAAATCCCGAATCCGCTGTCGGTATTATGTCCATGGCTGGGACGGGTCCCAAGGTCCTTACAACCCCCACGAACAACATCGGCGCCATTCTTGCTGGCCTGCATGAGACCAAGATTAAGGGCCACATAAGGTTAGGGACGGCTATCAGTGTGGCAATGCTGGCCCTCCATCACAGAGCGAATAAATCCCAACGACAGCGAATCGTCGTTTTGATATGTAGCGAACTGGATCCAAAATTTGGGGACAAGAACGACACGGAGAAGGAACTGATCAAGCTGGCCAAGAAATGCAAGAAGAACAACGTGTCGGTCGATTTTGTGGCCTTTGGCGATGCCGTTGAATCAAGTACGAAATCCATACTGGAGAAATTTGTGGAAGCCGTAGGTGGCTCGTCGGGAGAAGGAAATTACCTTGCCGTCATCCCTCCGGGACCGGGTCTGCTTAGCGACAGCCTCATCACTACGCCTATCGTCAGCATGGGTGGAGATATGGGAGCTGGTGCTGGTGGTATGGAAGGGATTGAGACCGGTGGCGGCGCTGGCCGATTCGATGAATTTGGCATCGATGCAGCGGCAGACCCAGAGCTCGCCATGGCCTTGCGGATGAGTATGGAAGAAGAACAGCATCGTCTGGAAAGAGAGCGTATAGCACGTGAGGAGGAAGAGAGACGGAATGCGGATAGGATGGAGACCATCACTGAAGAAGGCCAGGGTCAGCAGCAGACCACAAACGGGGAAAGTCAGGACGGTGCTGCATCTAAACAACCACGGGTAGAGGATGATAAGCAGGAGTGATAACTGCCGACTTTGTATTTGTATTGGGGAACATGGAATAAACCGTGCAACATTTGTGGTCTGCTTGACGGATCGGAGGAAATACCACTGAATGTGTCAAGCTATTCGGAGGGACTTTTGCCTACCCTAGCATACTGTCAACTTCGAGCGAGATTCTTTATCGGGTTCCATCATTTCCTCTGGCCAAATTGCTCCAAGGCACGAACTGTATCCTTCTCCATCTAGAACCAACCCCTGCGGAGTCCAACGGCCTCGCGGTTCCTGAATTCTGCGTTTTGCAAACCAATGCAGACAGATGAGTCGTACGTGGAATCGCCAATATCACTCATCCCGTTGACCATGAGCGGGGTGGAGGTGACACCATCGACAAATTGTCCCTTCTGTGTGCGTGCGAGACGCCTCCGTTGCGGATACCTTGCTGCACAACACTTTCCGCAATGTGAAGTCGTGGGCTGACCCGGGTCGCAAATGACCCATTCTGACGCTTGTTGGATTTGATTGATGAAGAGTCGCGTGCGCCCGATGCACTCCTCGTCACAACAGCGAAGTAAAGCTCCATCTTGCGTGCAGGTGTTGTCGGCGGCCAGTATTTCCGGACGCATCCTGGTTACCTCTACCAGGACAGGATTGAGGGGCATTGTTCCCCGTGCGAAGGGGTGTGGGACACGGACGGGTTGTTGGGTATGTATGTTGTCACTCAACAGTCCCCATCTCTCCACGTTTGTGCGCGTGTGTATCAAGTATTGGGTATATCACCGTGCTCCTCCTCCGCCGCCGCCAGCACCGCCCATGATCCTCTCCTCTCGACTCCTCACAATCCTGGCCTTGTCCCCCGGTAGCGGCTTGAGCTCGTCATTCGGATCGATCGCCACCTGCGCCGCGGCGGCGCCCACGTCGACGCCAGATCCGCGCATGCGCGTATCGCTGGTCGTCGTCATCCCCCCATCCACGCCTGGCCCCGCGCCGTTGCGGAACAGACCTTCAGGATCCTCGCCGGTCTTGAGGTACCTCGCGTAGGCGAGGCGGCGGAGGTACGCCTCCTCGAAGGCGGCGATGTCTTCGTTGGTGACGGTCAGCGCGGTGGGTTTGCGCCGGAGCATGGCTGTTCGAGGATGTGATGTGATATGATATGACGGGGCGGCGCGCGTACAAGAGGGGGACACTCTTGGTTGATATGGGTAACTTGGTTGATATGTGTCGTATGGTACGGAGGAAAAGGATAAAAAGGATTAAAAATCGACCGTTTTGTGGCCGTCACATGCGACGATGTTAAGGATATAACAATATGGGTTTGATGTGGTCATGCACAGGTGGCGCTGTTTTCATCCCGCAGTGACTTCAAGGTTGTTTACTAGGTACCTAGCGATCATTCTACTTGTACCGAGTATGGTGGGTCTCATACAAAAAGCCCTTAGGGGCCGGCCCGCCTTAGGAGCAACTCCATCTTTGGCGGATCTGCTCAGTCCAC
>WJFF01000222.1:8558-20579 GCA_011800825.1 Fonsecaea pugnacius | reverse complement strand
CGCAGTGCTCGTCCTCGTACTCGTATCATCACAGCCAGCCAGACAAGACAGCTGGAGCTTAATAAGCCGAATGGCGTCGGGGTCGGGCCATGGACTTGATTCCCGCCGACTCGGGGAACTAGCTTCTACTCATACAGTGTGTATGTAGGTGGTTCAGCACTTCTCGTGGTCCGGAGGGCCGGCCCGGCTTTTCATCTGGCCCTGGAGCCGAGTCAGTGGGTCTGCTTGCTTGCCTGCATACGTGTCTACCAAAGATCCCTGAATGAAGTCGGTTTGAAAAAAAAGGTTTCATTATCTCATGTTCATTGGGGGGATTTCTTGATACAAAGCTGCAATATTCTCCGTTGGGAGGAACCCGACTTCCCCCTGCCCACAGACCAAGTGTTTAGCAGTTGACCGCTTGCATGTGGCTTTTCCTTTGTGTTCGCCACAATCACAATCTCTGTGCAGCCTTGCACCGAGTCTTGTCCAATGTCTCCGCCCGTTCAGAACCGTGCTGGGCGCCTCCATGGCGGGCTTTTCGTCAACCGGTCTTTTTTCAACATACGCTCCAGCCACTCGTTGTCTGGCTTTCCTCCGAGTGTGACACCTAGATTCTGTCAACATTCACAAGGCGAGCAGAAATGAGAAGATCAGCCGGCAGCGCACTTGACCAATAGTCGTCTGAAGGACTCGGCGTCCCAAAGGCTGGCACGCGAGACCAGCATGCGACCGTCTCTCATGTTGGCTGGAGTCAAGCACGAACAAGGACACCCCAATGCCAACTCAGGCCTGTCTCTCTTCTTCTCCCAAGATCCATTTTCTTTGAAGAAACCAGCTCCAAGCGTTGCCCAAGATAGCTTGCCCCTTGGGTGCCGCATTGAACCACACATACCCCGCCAAAAAAAAAATTCCAGTAGTACATTAGTTTTGTGGAAATCTCAAGAAAACTTCCACCGGTTGCCACAATTAAGACACTCGCAAAAGGTTGTCATCGGTTCATCGGCACTCCGCGTCTGCGCTTGAGAATAGCTGACCTTTTTCTGGTGACACTTTCCGCACTCCAGCGAAGTACTCACGGACTTCTCTTCCTGTGCCACCATGGCATTATTCATGTTCTCCTTTGCTATCTTGCGGTCTTCCTCTAGTTGTTGCCGCGATTTCATCTCTTCGTGTGACATAGTGACAAATCGTTGTGCGGTAACTTCCCCGGACAGAATGCGCACTCGCAGGCCCGGGTTGGATTTATTCTTGAGGTTCTGGTACAAAGAACGGATTTTGTCTTTGTACACAGTCGAAGCCGAGGACCCTTTAGCGTCAGGGAGATTGAGGGCAGCGGACTCGATTTGCTTGGCCAGGTCAAGGATCTGTTTCATGGGTATTTCAGAACCCAGACATAGCCCGTCGTATATGAGCCCGATACAGTTGTTTCGAGCCGTGTCGGATGTCAGTTCGTCGCGGGGTACTTTATCCGTTTTCCAGTTGCGCTTATCAGGTGCAACTCCGGGGCTGGCCGCCTTTGGCGTGGGTGTGCCGGGCTTCTGGGGTACCGGCGAGCTCGTGCCATTCGATCTCGCCCCGTTGGCAGTAGGTGTAGATGTGCCGCTCGCCAACTTTTGCTCGTTCACCACATGCCGCCAGCGAGATATTATCTCTGCAGCGAGTTGGCTGACTTGAGGGTCCACGTTGGGTACTCCCTTGACTTTATTAACTATCTTGCCTATTCCCGTGGCGCGCAAAAGTTCTTCACTAGGCCGCACGTTCGCCTTTAGGTCGCGCAGAATTGTCAGGATATTTGCAGAGGGCTCCTTCGCGGCGATAGCTTTCTGGAGTGCCGAGCCTTTGGAGAGGATCTCCCTGCGATCCATCTTGACGGTAGAGAAATGTGCGGTTTCGGCGGAGATAGCGAATCAAGCGTGGACGGCAATGACGAATACCGAACGAGTGCTGAGGTTTTGGACGGAGTCAGCGACGGTGTTTCCCTATTTACTTGATGGTGATTAGCAAGTCAGAGTGAAGTGACCAAAGGCTGGAGAGGATCATGGTAGGCAGAACGCAGTTAAAACATGAAGACTCCCGGTGGCCATAGCACCCCGGACACTGTGCGCGCAACCTTATGGCCCTGAAGGAAGTCTCATTTCCCCATTTCCTCACGTTGAGCTTGTCTCTTCGGGTGCGCGCAGTGTTGGGCATCGTTCAGAAGGTGGGATGGTGGACAAGATGCATGAGTACCATCAGGCAGTCCTTACCTGAATCAATATCTCGCTGCGACCATTCCGCACTATCCCACGGTCCACGGTCTTGGATAAGTCTTCAGGTATGCTGGCCCACGAGATCAAATCTGGTACAAAAGGAAAGATGTCGCATGAGGCCTTGCGTGGGAATTGAGGCGAGCGAAATAACGGTTCTGGAGGTGGAGTCAAATGACTGTCATTAGAACTAGGAATGGAACTTCCGTTTTCAGATACACCGAGACGCCAAAGCACTCTTGCTACAGCAACAGGCATGCGACGTACATAACATGTCCCGGAAGAGAATTCAACAAAGGCAGCTTGATTTATTTTTAGTCTCAGAACATACAAATGCTATAGCTGCACATGATACAAGGGTCAACTCCATGCTGTCTCCCAAACCGAGATGCTTCCCAAGGAGACACTGATCACGCGACCTAATACTCCAGTCGAACTTCCTGGCCCTTGACACGGCCAATGACAATATCGGCTGCATATTTCGGAATCACTTCGTCGTCATGAAGCATCTCGAACTCTGTGCAGGTATTAGCAAGTGTACGGGCAAATTTGAAATCTTGTTGGCTTACCTTCTGTAGCATCTTTGCCCATGTGGCTGAACAGCGCTTGGGGGCCACCTGGATGCTCATCGAGCCAGTTGGTGACATCCATCACGACACCCTTGACGGCAATCCACAGGTCATCTTTCTTGTTGTGTTTGGCGACCTCCTCCAGACTGTACTCTTGCTCCGGGACCTTGAAGTTGCTGATGTCGTTGACATCCTTCTTCTTGCCGGGATCTTGGCTCTTGTCGCCATCCATCACCGGCGCCGCGCTCTTTTGGGCTTGCTGCGAGACCGTCTCAGTCCTTGCTGAAGGCCCCGAAGATCCACTACCACTACCCCATTCCACTGAGATCTTTCCGGGAGTGCTGGGATCGATATGTAGCGAGATCTGACCCAGACGCTGAGAGGCACCGGTAGCACCTCCCTGGGTGGTAAGCTTCTGCAGCAGGTATTGGGACGCCGATGCACCAGCAACACGGCCGTAGACTACGCAGCCCAAGAGTGAGGAGCCACCGAGACGGTTAGCACCGTGAACGCCGCCAGCAAGCTCACCACAGGCGAAAAGAGCCTCAAAGGGTTTGTGTTCCCCGTTGAGCACTTGGGCCTTGTCGTTGATCTCCATACCACCCATCGTAAAGTGCAGCACAGGCTCCATCAGCGCAACGTGGAAAGTGTCGTTGATGTCCAGGGGCATGTTGTGGAAATATTTCTTTCCCCAAGGATCCTTCTTCTCGCCTTTGGCAATAGCGTTATACTCCTTGAACTGCTTGTCCAACGCAGCCTCACCGCAGCCAATCTCCTTGGCAAGCTCCTTGCCGGTCATCTTCTTCATCAAGCCCCGACCAGAGTAGTGCCGGGTATGGAAATCAAGGACATTCGAGGCCTTGGAGTTGAGCACCAGGCGAATGGGCCATTTGCCCTTCTCCTTCTCCTCCCACATCTTGCCAGAGACGTAGTCACGGTGACCGAGATCGTCACAGAATCGTTGGCCGTCGCTGTTGAGCAGAACACCACCTTCACCTCGCAGGGCCTCAGCAGCCAAAAATTTCCACTTGGAGTTGGGATCCTTAGGATCGACTAGACCAGTAGGGTGAACCTGAACCTTGTCCATGTCAATGTCATTTGCCCCAATTGCCATCAACATCTTATGCCCGTCACCAGTGGCGTGTGTACCATTGGTCGAAGACAGATTGAACGTGTCTGGTCTGTGCTTCTTGAGAAGGGAAGTCTCTGTGAAATCGGCGGCGTATCCGCCAGTGGCCAGAACGACTACACCATCCACCGAGTGCGTCTCACCGCCATATTCGTAGGTAACACCGGTGATCAGGTTGCCCTCTGTGTTCAAAGAAGTGACCTTGGCCTTCTTGATGACCTGAACTCTCTCAGGGTCGGATTCGCATAGCTCTTCCAGTCTCTGCATCAGAGCATAGGTGATTGCCATACCGGGGAATTTCGCATCATGTCCTCGGTGGGTTCGGGGGAAGGAGTGGCCACTATACACTGCATTAGACCCGATATCTCAAAGGCTTCGAAATCTCACATACCCCAATCGAGAAACAAGAGTAAGGTCGAGATTGAAGACATCCTGAAGCCATTCCACGGCCGCCGCGGATTGGTATGTGAGCACTCGGATCAGATCTGGTCTGGCCTTGTCACGGGCTGACTTGAGCGTATCCTCGTAAAATTGCTTCACACTATCTTGAATGCCGAGATCGACTTGAGTTCGGGTGAGGGCGCCGTTGATACCAGAAGTAGCTTTTGTGGAGTTGCCACCGAAGAAGTCTGCGTTTGTGTTAGCCATTGTCTAGTCATAGACGACGGTCGGTTCCACCCACTGTTCTTGTCCAAAACAAGGACGTTGCCTCCATTCAGGTAGACGGTATGGGCGGCGCTGAGACCGGACACTGTAGTTTCGCAGAGTTAGCTCATCAAATGCACCAGCATCAAAAGAGGGAGGCTTCCGTACGGCCACCGCCAACAACAATGACACGAGGAGGGGTCATTTCGGATAGACAGGAAGTAATTCGAAAGGCGGCGATAGACGGATGGGAGGAGGTGAGAGGTATGGAAACGAAAGAGAGAAGAAGGATGATGAGTTTTCGAAGCTCGAGCGAGATGAAAAAGATCACCAGGAACGGGGACTCGACGCAATCAATTGTCGTTTATGCCACTGGGCAACCAAGGAGCGGCGAGGAAGACAATTCACATGAAATGAACCTCGGCTTCCCGGTAACCTGCCACCTGCGTGCCGCTGACTGCCAAATATGTTCCAGCTGGTTGGTGCCCACAACCTTGAATTATTCCGCCTTCCGCTTACGAGTAATACTCGAGTGTCCGGCCCACACAAACACAGCGATCTTGCACTCAGCTTCGCAGGAACAAAGAATGATTGACTGTCCTCCTAGGCGTTGTGAGTCCGGCTTTTGTATCTTCTGGGATCCGGGAAAGCTTGTCATATTGCCGACTTCCAAAGTACTAGGTCCCAACTCGACCGGGGGTATTTCCTTTCCTCAGTTCCAACAGACCGGGCGGATGGTCGCAGTTCTCGCCTGTATTCTGTGCCCTAGGGCTGTCTGGCATTGTGTTAGGCGCCCCTACGCCCCTATAGGAGTCGCTCCAGGCTCTATGCTGGGGTCTCCGCACAAGCCTTCTCCAAGCCGAGTCCACGGACTTCACATGCTTCGGTGTCTATGCCCGCGGCCTTCCAGCCTGGCCCGATCCCCGAGGGCCCCTAAACTTGATTCTCCTGTCCACACTCAGGAATCAACCAGTCCGAGGCATGTGAAAAATACCAAGTCCTGGGTATTAGGCGGTAAGGACAAGGCCTCAGGTGATGCAATGAAGGAACACGATGTCACATGGCTTTTCCCTTTCAATCAAATCAAATGATCATAATAGCAACTAATCGAGGAACACACTTGAGATCAAAAGTCATATTGGGTATCATTAGGTATTACTTGTAGTCCACATGTCATGTCCTCACAGCTCTTTACTCCATGCATCGTACATGACCAGCCATAACTTCAAATGTCCATATTTAACAGCCGTCAATCAGTGATCATATACGTTTCTCTCATGAATCATTAGTCCACATTGGAAGGGTTTGAGAACATCCACGCTGGTGACGCAGTGACGATGTTCGGCGGCCGAGGGCTGAGCATCCCGGTAATGTGTCTGTCCATGCAATTGGTGTGTTGTGGCTTCACCCACCGAGGGTAGGAGTCTTGCCAGAATCGTGCTGCCTCAAGGTGTGGAAGCACACGGTGGACTTTGATATTGGTGCGTACCTCCCGAAATTGATTCGGTCCCCATGCCGGCTGGATGTTTTAAAGTCCCTCTCAAAGCCCAGGGAAGAGTCAACTGCGCTTGGTTTTGTCTTTGGCGCGCAGAGCCACTTGGGTAAGGCGGGCCTCCACTGAGTATAGGATATATATTTACGCCACCCCGCTCATCACCTTCTTCTTGCCTCTCCCTCACTCCTCGTTCGTTGGTCGGATGTCGAATTTGTCGAGTATTTGGATAAAAGGGAAACTGTCGAAGTCGGTGACCGCAAACTAGATCCGGAGGTCAATGGTCCGTTTGAGGGTTGCGCATTCGATCCCTGTCTGGTTTCATGCTTGGGCTCTTTGTAGAACATGGTAAATCGGAGAGTTTGGTACCTCATGTTTGCGAGGAGCAAAGCTGGTGTGAAGACAGATGAAGAATCAAGGTAAAAGTAACGAAGGATCTGAATGAGTGACTCGAAACGTTGGAATACGACAGATAAGGGAAGAACTTGAGGTCTCTTACACAACCCTCAACTTGCCGAACGACCGGCTGTTGAATAAGTATCATTTCTTGGGACCAAGTTCCGCGGGCCAAAGAAGCCTTTTGCGACGTAGACTCATCATGATGACGCCCTGCGATTTGCGGAGGACAATTCTTGGATTGAGGACCTGCGAGGGGCTAGGAAAAAGTCGGGCTGCCTTCGGAATTGCGAGTTCCTCCGAGAGCACTTCGGTATATTCATCACGTGACTTATCACGTGTCACTTCCGAGAGCAACTTGTCCAACATGCTTTCTCCTTGATGAGTCCAAGACTATTCGTACATTCCGCTTCAGGCCCAGTCCTTCGTAGTGTCACGGACTGTGTCCTCCAAGCTCGCCCATCCTGGTCTTCCAAACCGTTTTACAATCTCCTCCGCCCTTCCGTTTGAGATCTTGCTGAGATCCCTACCGAGATCTGGCAGATCATCCATGAATTTGTGCTCAGGGTACAACTTCCTATATATCGCCAGAATATCATTCCAGTTAAAAGGGTACGCGAACGCAAACAAGCGCTCTCCTTGAACATCCGGACAAATCAAGGCGCCGACGTGGACGCGGGCGTTGTCTTGGACGTTCACATAGTATTGCGGCGGATTGAACGCGAGCATCTCTTGCCCCTTGAACTCGTTCCAGAGTGCCTTGAGCCAGCCTACTGTGCTTGGTGCTCCTTGATGTTCAGGTGAGAGCACTAGACCCATGTTGCAGTTTGGCAGAACTGTGTTCAAGACAAAGCCAGGCTTTTTCTCTTTCATAAACTTCCAAGCAGCTTGCTCCCCTTCTGTCTTGCTAGCCGAATACACGTCAAGTTTTCTCTGTTCACCTTCGTAGGGAGGAGGAGCCCAGGCTGCATTTACGGCTTCGTCATTCCAAGTCGATTCATCTGCACTGAACTCGACGTTCGGCTTTGGGCTGATGGCAGCAGTGGAAGACGAAGTCAGCACAAAGCGCTTGATTGAGGGCTCGCTGGCTGCAGCTTTGAGTGCATTCAGAGTGCCATTCACAACGGTTGGAATTCCTTCATTTGGGTCGTACGACACCATGACTGGTGTTGCTGTGTGAATGAATCCGGAGGCACCTTTTACTGCATCGTCGAAAGCTCCATCCTTGGCCATTTCTGGCACTTCGATCAGCTCGAACTTGCCGGCACCATATTTGTTGCCAAAATAGTCAATCAACCATGCAGACTTCTGAGAGTTGCGGACTGTTCCCCTGACACGATAGCCAGCCAGCAGAAGTTGATCAACAACGTGGCTTGCGATGAAACCGTTCGCTCCACTCACGACGACAAGACTTCCTGCCGGAATGGCGCGTTCTGATATGGAACCCATTTGTTCGAAGACGAGATGGCCGTGTCACAACGTGAGGATGTGTTATGTACTCACAGAAGGCCTTGACAACTGTGAAAGATGAACGTTGACAACGTGAATCCAGACAGACTTTATACGTCCCTTCTGAGCCCTCCTCAATAGAAGTGACAAGGGTTCATGAGGACTGACGTCTTCTCACCAAGCATCTTGCTTATTCACGGAGTCTTCGAGCGAGCCGTGAGTTACGAGGACGATGCGTCAAGACATTCTTGGACATTACATGGTATTCGAGTCTGAATCCATCCGTGGGTTTGAAGACGATTGATCCTAGCATAACGACAGCCAATTAGAGACGAGACAAGTTTAACCCAGATCGGTCACACTGGCCAGGCATGTATTTGCAAGTGGCAGGGGTTCGCAACCTCATGATTGCGCATCGAAAAAGTTTCAAGGACCCATGCAGCAATTTTCGCCCGATCGAGAGGCTCTTTCTGGGTCATATCATATACTCCTTCCCCGTCCTCGTACTCGATTGGTCACTGGGCTGGTTTCGCTAAGGCAATGAGAGGTTGAGGTAAGTGATGCGCCGTGGTCACCTCGCACTCGGACTTAGTGAAGGCTGCTTTAACGAATTGCAACAGCAGCGTATCATAGGTCTGGATATAGAAGTCTGTAGGAGCTTATTGTCCTCATCAATCCCAATCTTCTATTCGACTCGTGGACTTTCTGGGTGCACCTTCTATAGCGCCTGCCAAATCCGGGAGACAGGGAGGGAAGACAACGAATGACACGGAAGCCTTCGACCTGGCCGAGCACCGAAGCGACACCGAAGCGACAAATCTTCAACAACGGTCAAGATGGACAAAGCCAAGCGTGAAGTGGCTTGGGGACAAAGTCAAACATCTTCATGCCTTTGCCACAGGATGGAGCGAGAACATCGGAATACAAGACATTATCAATCAAACGAGCACTATCAAAGTATTCAGGCCTTCCTGTTATTTGTTGCTGCTGCGCCTCATGGAGTGGGCGAAATGGCTTCGAGCTGACCCCGGATCTATTGTGCGGCGACCCTTTCATTATTAGTCAAAGGACGATCGTCCATGCCGCTCCTACAAGGCTGGATGCTTGATCAATCGGATTTTGAACGGGATTGCAATTGGTGCTAAGTCCAAAGGAAAGTTCCGGCGGATATAC
Organism: Fonsecaea pugnacius; assembly: GCA_011800825.1. Lineage (NCBI taxonomy): Eukaryota > Fungi > Ascomycota > Eurotiomycetes > Chaetothyriales > Herpotrichiellaceae > Fonsecaea > Fonsecaea pugnacius. Next base: position 11,498 of record WJFF01000222.1, on the reverse strand, counting down.
ACGAAGTGGTGTATCGTTTCGGCATACGCGAGCACATCATAGGCTGGGCTGATCTCGGGCAAAAGCCTTGCAGCTTCTCAACCTATCCTCGGGTCGTTTGGAACAGGAATGCGGCGACCAGGATAGCATTTACAATATCTCGCACCCAAGTCCAGAATCTCGCGCATGGGGGAGTCTCGGTCTCGATATTCCAAGCAAGCGTGAGTAGAAATGGTTTATTTAGCTAGCCACTTCTATTCCATCAACCTCGATTGTTGTCGCGCAAGCTGAGTCATCGGTCAAAGGTTCGAGATACCTATTTGGCGCCGGCTTAACCATGTTGAATGAGGCAAATCTTCAAGGTAAAGCCAGCACGGGTCATTAGCTCCATGGCGAAGGACGGCAAGGTTCATATATCACCTTTGCTGACACAGACACTCCTTGGATAAATCCATTTCAATTCACGTCTTCCACCATTTCCCCCTAAGGTGATCGATCATTCGCATATGCCGGAACAGCCCAAGACAAGCAGTCCTTCAGCAAACGTTCCGGGGCACGTCTTTATTGACCAAGGTCCGGAACCGCGTCGGAGAGACAGATCCAAGCTGGTCTCCAGCCAAGCGCGGCGATTTCAAAGTGCAGGAAAACGCCAACAGCAAAGACTTTCCGCGCAGCAAGATGCTGGATATGCCCGAAGCTTGGTTGGATGGAGGTCAGCATCGTCCACACCTCCGGTCGAGAGTCGACGAAAGGAATCCCCTCTGGAAAGCAAGACGCCTGGGGAACAGTCGACTGAGTTTGCCGAGTCAAGCACGACACAGATGAACCTTGCTCTTCAAACAGGACTGCGAACAGATCCTTTCAGTGCTTTTCCTGGTTCCAATACAATGGAGGTCATGTTCATGGTTGATTATCGTGAGTACATAGCCCATGACAAACTTGATGTTGATCCAAGAACCGTGTTGACCATTTCATTAGACATCCACGTATGGGCTCCTCATAAGGCGGGCAATTTTGACCATTTGATGGGTTACAATACACAACTGGACTTATGCTGGCCACTTGCGATCCAAGACGCCATGCTGTTTGACGCGACTGTGGCTGTTAGCCAAACAGCGTGGGCTCTAGCTCAGGGCAAGAGTCCATCGGAGGACAGATTAATGCTGTATCATCGTGGCTTAGCAATGACCAGGTTACGACGAAGAATATCTTCCAACGATAGACCCGAAGAAGCTGTCATCTTTACGGTAGGCCGTATGATCAGCATTGCAGTAAGCTTTGATTGCATACCCTTGGGCGAGAACACCAGCTGACATCTGGCAGTACATGTCGAGCGAGGCGGATGCGTTCATTGCCCATTTCGAAGCATTCCGAAAGATTGCACAACGTTACATCGACGACCACCCAAACACTGCCGTTGGTCGTGTGGTGGAGAACCGACTAGAGAGGTAAGTCTACAGTCACTTGCAACATTGGAAGACTCCAGGAGTGATTGACGCTGTGCAGCTGGAAAGCCCTGCACGACTACCGGAATCGAACGGTCCTCCTTCGCAATAACAGCAACTCATCGGAACTCAAGAGAGGCGATTCGCAATCACGACGAAGTACTCCGCCCAGACGCCATATGCGCGCACACTCCCCGACGTTGCTCTCCGGGCTAGACCTCTCAGCTGAACTCGCAGCATCGCTGAATTCAATGAAACGGCTGTTGAACAGACTACAGACACCTCAAGGCGTTGCTAGGGAGATCAGACGGTCCCTGGAACTTATTGAACAGTGCCGTGGATTTAGCCAAACACTGCAATCATGCGACGACCTCAGTCCAACTGAGCTGCAGTTGTGCTGTGCGCTTATTGGATTTTGTCTACAGCTTTACCGTTACCGTCGCCTTTTTGGAGAGGAGTTCGAGGCAACAGGGGACGAAGGGGGCCAGACTGGGTGGTTTGACTTCTTGCCAAACCTAAAAGACATTGCCAGTACATTTATCAACCAGCAACTCGAAGGTTTCTCCGAGTCTGCTGAACAGAGAATGTGCCTGACGTGGTGTGCCATAGTGCTTGGAAGTTTTCTGCTCCAGCAGCCAGACAACCGACTCCGCACAATGGGCCATATCATCCACGTCAACCTGGGCCTCAACCTTAGCCAGGGTTCCGTCGGCGGACCCTTTTCGACTTATGGCAGTACCTCTCGTGATGACGGGGCTAGAAGCTGGACCGAAATCGAAACCTCCCTCGACGGACCCTCGAAGATGGGCAATCTCTGGCACCCCGATCTCGTGCAACAATGGCGACGAGACTGGGAAGATTCCGTCAAAAGGCAGAGACGATGGGAACAGGAGGGAGTCTGGATGCTGGGTGCACCAAAGAGATTACCGCATGGAGACAGCGGAAGTCCTGGTGGCAAGGGTAAAAGGGTGGCGGCGACGATAAAAGGGACCTCGCATTCGCCGTTTCCCACGCTATCACTGGCTCGGTCGGGTGAGATTGACGTTATTGAGTATCTTGTATTAAGGGAGGCGAGGGATTCGTTACCCAGGATCGAATAATGGCGCATCGAAGGAAACAAGGGCAGCCACGGTCAAGTGTATATTATCATTGACGGTATGATTGACGAGCACATGATGGTCGGGTATAGTCTTTGCGCTCGAGTGGCTTCTTCGGTTGGTTAGTTGGACTATCTATCCTCTGATACCTCTGGGCGGTGCCTTGAAACATGCTACCGTAGAGACAAAAGCACTTTGTTGATATGACCTGATCTTCATCTCCGCAACATGGGCCGACACGAGGAAGACTGGCTCGTGTTCTGTTCTCCCTTTTTATCCTTTCCACGCTTTGCCAAAACGCCCAGTTCCTGCCCTGAGGCACCCACGACATCTCTCGGCAGCCTTCTTCGCCATCTTCTAGACCTTCTAGTTCTTATGGCTTCACATCTCACCGCACTGCACGATCCTGACGTCCAACA